>JAKEPQ010000742.1:0-210780 GCA_024500445.1 Entomyzon cyanotis | reverse complement strand
AGGAGGGAGGCCTTGGGCTGTATGTATGATGTATGGAGAGATAAAGAAACACCTATTGAAGCTGGTAATAGAAACTAAGATGCCATGGGTATGGCTCTTGCCACTAGCTCTAGCAAGAATAAGGGCCAGCCCCAGAGAAGATATTCAGTTATCTCCCTTTGAATTGATGTTTGGAATTCCTTACCCTTGTAGTTCCCAACCTAGTGGGGGGTAGAGATAAGTGGTGTGTATTTAAAACAATATGTGGCCCAGATACTGTCTCTTGTGAAATCTCTTCCACAGAAAGCTCAGCTGGCACAGATCCTGCCTTTGGACTTGGCTGTTCACAACATCCAGCCAGGAGATTGAGTCCTAGTTAAGGCGTGGAAAGAAGCAACACTGGTGGCGAAGTGGTGTGAACTTTTCCAAGTGTTACTGACCACAGAAACAGCCGTCAAAACAGCAGAACATGGATGGATCCATCACACCTGGGTCAAAGCCTCTAAAGCCCCAGAGATTTGGAGATCTCAGCTGGAGGAAAAGGACGGGAAGCCATGACTGACTCTCTGCAGGAGTGGACCGGAGCAGTGACCAGTGCGTTGACATCAGGGGAAGCCCTGTGCACCTACCATGAACTGTCTGCTGAAATAATCTGTGTGGGTATCCCTCCTTTCAAAGCTCCAGTCACTGTGGGGGGGCAAATCCTTGCTGTCTTTATGTTAAGTGGTTTCTGTGCCTACACTCACCACAAGTGGTGCGGAAGATAACGTAAAAATTAGATTAGGTTACTAGATTATACTATTAGAATGTTTTTCTTAATAATCTCACCTTTACATTGTCAGTTAGCTTTAGGTCAGAAGTGGGAGAATAATTTTTTAACCCTAGGAGAAGAAGTAGCAAAAACCTTTAACCTCCATAACTGCTGGGTCTGCGGAGGGCCAGGAGGATCTGAAGAATGGCCATGGGTGGCCAGTGCAGTTGAACCTAAGTGGTGGGTCAGCACCCTAAGTGGGGTACATAATGGAACGGGGTTTTGGGAAGAAGAAGGAAGTCCATGGCGACTTCATTCCTCTGAAAAGGGCTTTTATTGACTCAACACAACAGGGAGTGTATATGTGGGAAAAAGTGTTTGTGACTGGACTTTATCTTTGGGTTTAAATTGTTGGGCCCCCAACTGTCCTCCTTATGATTGCTCCAAGTATAGAGGCAGATGGAATCAAACACATTACGCTCACTAATGGTAGCTGGGTAAGGTGTTCCTACCATAATTACCAAAGGGATTTTGAAGGATGTAAAGCAGTGGGGAGGGACAAGTTTTTTTACCATTTATTTTTAACCTGTCCCCGAGATAATTCTACCAGTAGGAAACATGTTGTCCGTGACTATCACTGGAAGTGGCAACACCGGAATGGAACCAGAACCCTTTTTAGTAGATTCTGGTCCGGATCTAACAAAAGAGATCTGGGATGTAACTGTAAGTAGAAACCTCATGTACGAGCATGGAGATGCAAGTATTGTGACTCTTATGGTAAGGTAACTGTTGTTGGGGGACCGTTAGGCTCTGGTAAAAAGTTGTATTTTTATCCACCAATTGATGATGAAAATTGGAAAGGCCCCTTTGCTAATGAAGCCTGGACCTTGAAAGGGCATTATTGGATTTGTGGCAAATATGCTTATCGCAGGTTGCCTCCAAACTTGTCAGGGATATGTTATGTAGGGTATATTAAACCGTTGTTCTTTTTGTTACCACAAGTTCAGGGAAATCAGTTAGGAATCAAGGTATACAATGATCTAATTAGAGACAAGAGGTCAATAGATATATCTGTTGAAGAATGGTTAATAGAGAAGGGACATACAGACTTAGACAAGCTGTTTCTTAACAATAGTCGTATTTAGCTAGTTTAACTGACTCAGCAGCTAACTATTGTCTAGATGCCAACCCTGTGCCCAATCAGCAATTAGTGCACAGTGACCTTGCTGCAACATTAGGATAACGGTACCGATAGAGATGTGCAAGAACCAATAAGATTATAGAAAACCAGACAAAGTTAGTATGTATCCATACATAGGGCAAATAGCCAGACTTAGGGCGTTGAAGCAAATAGCCAATAATAATATGCGGTTACAGAATATGCATTATCTAATTAACCACACTATAAGTATGTATGCTGAAATTCAATAAACCGAAGCTTGTTGTACGTTCATATTGGATGTGTTCGAGTTTCCATTCCTCCAAGTCTGCTGCATATATCCCTAGTTAAAGGGGGAAAAAGTGGGGAAAAGAACAACGGCCACCAGAGCAAATTATACAACACTATGGACCAGCCACTTGGAGTCCTAATGAATTAATATCAGGTGGCAGAGAACCCATTTATAATTTAATTTGAATCATTAGATTACAGGCTGTATTTGAAATAATAACCTACCAGACAGCTACAGCTCTTGACCTTCTTGCTGACCAATCCACTCAGATGAGGAGCGCAATACTTTGACATCGGATGGTACTAGATTATCTATTAGCAAAAGAAGGGGGAGTGTGTGGAAAACTAAATGCCTCAAACTGCTGTTTGCAAATAGATGACAATGGAAAAGTGGTGAAAGAAATAACTAAGGGAATAAGAAAGGTAGCTCATGGACCAGTCCAAACGTGGAAAGGATGGGAATTAGACATGTTTTCATGGTTACCTGGTAGTCTATGGATTAAACAAATGCTCTTTTTCCTCTTATGTGCTATGGCAGCTCTGATCTTTCTACCATGCTTGATACCTTGCTTAGTGCAGCTCATTCAGCATGTGGTCAAAGGAATGGAAGTAGTAGCTATGCCTACTGATCCGGAAATAGCTATAAGAGGACAAAAAATTATGTCACTACAAACAATTACGAAACCAAAAAAGACCCAAGAACACACAATCCAGTCAATGATAACTGAAATTTGTAAAGACAATTATTGAGAAAATAAAAAGAGAAGGGATTGAAAAGAACAAGGGAGTGTCTTCACAAACAAATGGCTGGTAAAGATAAGACCTGAGTCTGCTGGTAAGATGACTTCGATACTGAGAGATAGAGGAAACAATGGGTAGGATTTCCATAGGAAGTTCCCTAATTAGATTTACCTGGAACTCTGTTAATAAACTACAAGAACAGAGACACAAGAAGAAGAAGAAAAGGGGAATGTATATTGGGGATGTCTGTATTATGGGGGGATGTATATTAATTAGGCATTCTGGGAAATCTGTACTTCTCGAGTACCTCAGCCAATGGGGAAAGAGAGAGGGAACCTGCGGCTGGGAAATTAGAATAAAAAGAGGCTGCATCCTCTATCAGTTTGAGAGAGACCTCATGGGAAATGCCCATGACCTCTCCCTTTATTAATGAATAAAGTTATAAGACTCCTCTGTCTCCTTTTTGGACATAAAACTCTGGCGTTTGTGGATTAATTTTCCTGACACAGCCAATGGCAGTGAGGCGCGGGCTCTGCACAGCGCACAGCCCAAGCCCCGCGCTCTCAGTGCCCCCCGGGCTGGCCGAGGCCAAAGCCGCACATGAGGAACAGCCCTGCAACGGGCCCGGGCCCAAGGCGCCATTGCTCTGCAAATAGCGACCAAGTTCTCCGCACCTCCCGGCCCCGCCTCGGCACGCAGCCCCCGGGGCAGCCCCACGGCCCCCACGGCAGCTCCCAGCCTCCGCCAGCCGCCCTGCAACGGCCCAGGGGGAGCAGGCCAAGGGACGCGGCTGCCGGCGCCCAGGCGACGCCAGGGACGGCGGGGGCACTTCACAAGCCTTTGATGCAAAAGAGAAAATCATCAGGAAGGAAAAAGCAACAGCAGCGCTGGCTCCAGAGCACAGGGCCACACGAGGCCATGGCACATTGCAGTGGGGTGACGCTGGCCCCATGCCAGGCACCCAGCAGAGCTGCTCTCTCACTGCCCTGCACAGCCGCCATGGGGAGAGAGAAAATTGAACCAAGGCTTCCTGAGTTGATAGAAGGACCGGGCTAAGAGATCCCTCATCCAACACCTCTGTGCACAAAACAGGCTTGGAATTGGAGATGTGAATTGAATTTATTGTTAACAAACTCCCAGTAGGAAAAGAAGTAATATTTGATCCATAAAACACCTTCTTCCCACCCGACGGGGATCACCTGCAATGAGGTTCACCAGGATTCTGCACAGTGGGGATCACTGAGGATCATCCCCTGCAGATTTTCCCACAGGGCATGGAGTTGGAGCAGCAATGAAGCTCTTCCTGCACCTGGGGCACTCGCAGGGCTTCCCTCATTGGTGCCTGTGCTGGTGCCGAGTCCAGTTAGACCTGCTTGAGAAGCTCTTCCCACACTCGGGACACTTGTAGGGCTTTTCCCCAGTGTGGATCACCTGGTGCCGCATCAGGTGTGACATCCTGCTGAAGCTCTTCCCACAATCCCCACACTTGTAGGGTCTCTCCCCGGTATGGATGATTTGGTGCCTGATGAGAGTGTAGTTTCGATTGAATCCCTTCTCACAGTCAGGGCAGCGGAAGGGCCTCTCCTGGGTGTGAATAATCTCATGGCGGAGGAGACTGGAGCTCCTCTGAAACCTCTTCCCACACTTGGGACACTCATTGGGCCTCTCCCCGGTGTGGATCTTCTTGTGCAGCATCAGGGTGGAGCTCTGGCTGAAGCTCTTCCCACGTTCTGTGCAATTGTAGGGCTTTTACCCAGTGTGGATCACCTGGTGCTTCAATAGGCTGGACATCCGGCTGAAGCTCTTTGCACACTTCCCACAAATGTAGGGCTTTTCCCCAGTGTGGATCCTCTGATGTCCTCTCAAGGCGGAGCTCCAGCTGAAGCTGGACTTGATGAAAAACTTCCAGAACATTCACTCAGGACACAAAGGAGCCATCTTTGTGCCCCTCCCCACCCCTCGGACACTTCCTATGGCTTACTACACCAGCTACAGAGGGGTTAAATTTCTCTTAGATGTTAAAGATACCTTGCTGATGTTCTGGGCCAATCAAAACCACTACAGTCCCCAAGTGTCACGCTGCTCTGGGGGGCCTTGGGAGGCAGCTGAAGCCCAACACAGCACCCAGAAAACCCCAAAAAAGGCGCTGAAACCCCCTGAGCCCCCCAGAACCTCCAAACCCCTCAGAAAAACAGCCCCGAAAAATAGCCCCGCGAAAATGAGCCAATGGGAGAAGGCGCTGAGCGATTCTGATCCAATCCGAGCTCGCGGCGCTGATGACTCTCCAGTTCCCAGGCAGACCCGCAGCGCCCAGCGCTCCCCACCCCAACCCCACCTGCGCCACGCCCTCGCCCCCAGCGCTTCCCGCCAGGCCAATTTGGGGAGGGGGCGCCTGAGGGATGCCCGGAGCCCAGCGCTGCCCCAGCCCGACCTGCCCCGGCTCCATCCCGGCTCCTCCCGCGGCATGCGACGGCGTGGGGAAAAGGGGGGAAAGGGTGGGCGCTGGGCTTGGCGGGAGGAGGAGAAGGGATGGAGGAGGAGGAGGAGGAGGGATGAGGAAGGAGCGGGAGAAAGGCCGGAGATCCGACGAGGAGGCAGGAGGAGGAAGGAGGAGGAGCCGCGGGAGGAGGAGGAGAGAGGAAGAGGAGGAGAGAGGAAGAGGTTGGAGAGAGGAAGAGGAGGAGCAGCAGAAGCAGCGTGGAGCTCTTTGTCGCGGCCCCGGGAGCATCGGCGCCCCGCATGGCGCAGGTGAGGGGGAGGAGGAAGTCTCCCCAAATGTCTTGGGGGTCCCCGAGCGGCGTTTTTTCTGGGCGGGTGTTTGGAGCTCGCAGCTTCCGGGATTGAGCCGCAAATCTCGTGAAGGGTCGCTGGGAGGGTTTGATTGTGCGGGGGGAATGTTTGGATGTGGCGGAAGGCCATAGCTGAGGCGCCAGTGGGGCTTTGGGGGATATTTTGGGGGCTGCAGGTGGCCATGGCCCGGTGTCGGGGTGGGAGGGGGACATGGGGCATGGGGTCCCCCGGGAGAGCAGTGGAGAGGAAAATAAGGAACCACGGGAGCCCCACGAGTTCCGGGAAGGGAGACCCTGAGGAGGCCAAAGTGAAAAGAGCAGAGAGGGGGAAATGCTGGGAAGGTTTTGAGGTGAATGGTGGTGGTTTGGGGTTTTTATGGACACAAACCCCTGGGAGAGTTGCAGAGCTGGAGCTGGGCAGGAGGAACCCCAAGGGCAAGGCGCTCAGCCCTTGTTTTTCCCCCAAAGCAGGATTTGTCATTGCCAAGGCATGGCCGGATGGAGGAGGAGGAAAAGGCCCAGAGATGCTGCAGGAGGAGGAGCTGCAAACACAGCCCAGGGAGCTGCAAGGAGGAAAGAGCCTCGCTGTGCCGGGAAGGCGGCCGGATATGCAGCCGGAGCTCGGAGCTGAGGGAGAAGCCTGAGGGCAGAGAGAAGCTCCACAAGTGTGGGAAATGTGGGAAAAGCTTCAGGTGGGGATCTGGGCTGATCCAGCACCAGGTGATCCACACTGGGGAAAAGCCCTATGATTGCGCTGAATGTGGGAGGAGCTTCAGCTACAGCTCCGCCCTGTTCCGGCACAAGAAGATCCACACTGGGGTGAGGTCCTATGAGTGTGGGAAGTGCGGGAAGAGGTTTCAGACCAGCTCCAATCTCCTCTGCCATGAGCGCATTCACACCCAGGAGAGGCCCTTCCGCTGCCCTGACTGTGGGAAGGGCTTCAAGCACAACTCCACCCTCATCATCCACCGGCGCATCCACACTGGGGAAAAGCCCTACAAGTGTGGGGAATGTGGGAAGAGCTTCTATACAAAATCTCACTTGACTCAGCACCAACGGAGGCACCAGTGAGGGAAGCCCTGCAAGTGTCCCGAGTGCAGGAAGAGCTTCATTGCTCCTCCAACTCCATCCCCAGTGGGAAGATCTGCAGTGGATGATCCCCAGTGACCCCAGCTGTGCAGAGCCCTGGTGATCCGTGGTGCTGGTGATCCGTGTGGCAAAGACACCTGGCTGGTGCCTCCACACCCTCCTGGCTCCCCGTGGGCACCTGGATGAAGGCAGGGCCAGGAATGTCCATGAGAATTCCTGGGGACATCAGAAATTCCCTGGGGAGAGCGGATTTGTTGACTTTCCAACCCAGAAAATCTCACCTTTTGTTTTCAGTTATATCATCTCTTGGCATGAGGCAACACTGGATGGCCTTGGAGGTCTTTTGCAACCTCAGTGATTCCATGATTCTGATTTTGTCTCACCCAACGGCATCTGATGTCGCTGTTGAGCGGCTAGCTGAGGACTGACCCAAGTTCTCAGACAAGGAAAGAGAGGAGAAGAGGAACTTTATTGTTTTGAATTCCATATATATAGAGTCTACAGAAGTGCCCCAGATTGGTCAGCCCGAGACCTCCCCCTAGGCCCAATTGGCCAAGCCCGAACTGACTCAATCTGGAGAAACTGTTTGCAAAACATCCAAACTTTATCTTGTTTATGAAATATAGCAAAATGTTCCCACGGGAAGAACCTGTGCTAGCCACAATCTTCCACAGCTAAACAGTTCTGCACTGGGGCAAAGACCAAGATTTTGGGGTGGAAACGTCTAAAAATGTTCTTCCCTTCCACCCAACCACATGGATCCTCAGCGGGCACAGATATGTAAATCCTTTTCTTTCGAGCTTGGTCTTGTTTTCATTTCAATCCTTCAAAACACCTGAATTTGGGGTAAAAATGAAGATATTGAGGTGTGACATGGGTGGGACATTGGGGTCACAGCTGTTATGATCCAAATATTAAGGTTCTTTGGAAATACCTCTGCCCGAATTAAGGTGCAAACGAGACCATATGCCAGTCAGTAGTATAGGTTTTATTTGATAGTAAATATGAGAGAAAGTGGGAAGAGAGGAAAAGAGAAGTAGGAAAAGAGCTGAGGGGGACAGAAAGAGGGAGAAAGAAAATATCACCATCCATGGATCCCAATGATGTCACATTGATCTTCTCCAGCTGGTCTTCTCAGTGGTGGTTTTCCCCCCCAAAAAAGCACAGAATGCCATGGGTTAATATACACTCAGGCCAGGGGCAATGTCCAGCATGTCCCCCCGGGGCAGGGGGCAGTCTCTAGCAGCAGACTCTGCTTGCATCACCTGCACTCCTGTGGTGCAAGGCCTAGCATTTGGGGGTCTGTGACGGATTGTGACTCCCCTCAGCTCCTCTCACGTGAAAGTCCTGTGGATGTGGCCGGTGGGGTTGGGGGTTCCACAGCTGGACAGTTTGTGTAAACCTGGCTTATGTTGATGCCTGATGGGTTTTTGTCCTTTTTCATTGTACTTTTATACTCTTTTTATATCCTTTTTACCCTTTCCCATTCCTGTACTTTTTACTCTCTGTATCTTAGCCCCACATGTTTATAACCCTTGTACTCCAGCCTTGTTCAGAATTCTTTGGAGAAGACGAAACAATCTCCACAATTTCAAGAGCATGAGGCACCAACCTTTAAAGAGCTTTATCACTGGGACATGTTTCTGTAAACTAAGTTGTAACTTTTTTGGGGGGGGAGGTAATTTGAATAAGGGGGCAGTTACTTCATTTGTTAGGTTTCTTATTGGGGAATTTTAGATAGGTATGTTAATCAATGAAGTCCATAAATTGTAAATGCGTGATATTGTCACTCTCTTTCCGTCGTGGTGCACCTGGGATCCTATTAAACCAAGGTAATACCCTTTTCCTATACTGCGGTGTCTGTGCTCAATCTTTACCAGCATTTTAGGCATCACTGTGAGCTGTGCTCTGCCCCCACCCCAAACTCAGCCAGGGATGATTCCCAGAGCAGCTGGTGGCTTTGGCCTTTGTGTGTGCATACCTTTCCCTCAGCCTGAGATGAGTGAACAATAGGTTTCCCTTTATGGAATCTCAGCAGTTTGACTCTCAGTCCAAAGTCCCAGTCAGGTATCTTCAGGGAGGCTTCTTTGATTGTAGCTTCTTTATACACTTTTTGTTATAATGAGCAAAACTTTGTATCGATGTTGAGGCATGAGCTATTTCAGTCTCTGATAACAGCCATGGTGGGACATTGGGGACACAGCCAGGGTGGGACATTGGGGTCACAGCCAGGGAGGGGAAAGGCAGGCAGAGCTGTGCCCCTCCAAAACTGCACCCCAAAAATCCCCAAACTCGGGGATTCCTCCAAGAGAAAAGCTGCCAGGAGCTGCCTGAATGGAGGGAAAGGGGCATTGGGACATTTAAAAGAGTTGAATTGGGTTTGACACCCCTGGAATTGGGTTTGGTCCTCCTGGAACTGGATTGGATTGACTGGGAATTGGGTTGGATTGACCTGGAATTTGGTTTGATCCACCTGGAACTGGATTTGGTTTACCTGGAATGGGGTTGACTCGACCTGGAATTGGGTTTGACCCCCTGGAATTTATTTTGACTCACCCGGAGTCGGGTTTGATCAATCTGGCATTCAGTTTGATTTACCTGGAATTGGGTTGGATTTACCTGAAATTCGGTTTTATCCACCTGAAAAAGAGTTGGATTTTCCTGGGATTTGGTTGACTTGACCTAGAATTGGGTTAGATCCACCTGGAATTGGGTTTGACCCACCTGGAGTTGGATCTGATCCATCTGGAATTGGGTTTGATCTACCTGGAATTGGATTGAATGCCCCTGAAATTTGCTTTAATCTACCTGTAATTGGGTTGGACCAACCTTGAGTTGGATTTGACTCACCTGGAATTTGGTTGAATCCACCTGGAATTGGGTTTGAAAGGTGTTGGTGCTGCAGTAGAGGCTGGAATTCCCCCAGGATCCTCCTGGAATCGAGTCAGATGCACCAGGAATTTAGGTGGATTTCTCCTGGAAATGGATTTTTGGTTATATTCTGTCTGGATGATGGTGTGGGGCAATGGGAATGGGGAATTGTGGGGGGTGAGAGCATAAAAATCCCGGGAAAATGGAGATTTCTACCCAAAATCCTGGGAACAGGGAGGGTTGGGCACTGCCAGAGCCCCAGAATTCTGGAAGAATGGGAATTTCAGCAACCTGAGACTTGCAAAATCCTAGAAAAAGAGAAAGTAGGAATTCCCAGTTCCCCAAATCCTCACTAGTGTGGGGTTTGGGAAATCGCAGAGCCCGAAAATCCTGAGAACAGCGGGGGTTTTGGAAATCCCAGAACCCCAAAACCGTGGGAAAAGAAGAGTTTGGCCACTGCTGACCCTGAAAATAGCAGATAAATGGGGAAAACCCTGAAAATGCTGGGCCAATGCCCTTCCCAAGAAACCCCTCAAAAATGGGGTTTGACCTTCTGAATCTCCCCGATCCCATTTTACCACGGATCCAGAACACCCCAAATCCCAACGCCGCGGCTCCAGGACCTCCCAAAGCGCACCTTGGAGCCCCCAAAGGCCAGGCAGGGTCAGCGCCAGCAGCAGCAGCAGCAGGCAGGGGCAGCTCCGTGCTCCATCCATGGCGCCTCGGGATGTGGCGACACTGGGAAGGGTCGGTGGTGGTCCCAGTAAAGCGGCGGCGAAGTGGGGGGAGTGGGAGTGGGGGCGCAGCGCCCCAAAAGCGGCTGAGCCAATGGGAGGGCGTGTATGTTGTGTCGTCACCGGTTGCCGGGTAGAGCCTGTGCAAAACGGGCCCCAAACCGGCCCGGCCAATGGGAGCGCGTCCAAAACAACTGCGGTCAATGGCAGCGCGCCCAAAACCACGCCCAGCCAATGGGAGCGCATCCCAAAACGCCGCCCGGCCAATCAGAGCGCGCGGGGCGGATGATCCCGCCCTGCTCCGGACTCGAGCTCCCAGTGCAGCGGCTGCTGCGGGGCTGGCGGCAGCTGCCCGGCGCTGGCCATGGGGCGAGTGGCGGCGGCTGGCGCCGTACTGGTGGCACTGGTGGTGCTGGGAGCCACCCCGGCTGCGGGCGCGGAGCTGTCGGGTGAGCGGGGGGAGCAGGGAATGCGATGGGAAAGGGGGAAAAGGGGAAAGAAAGGGGTTTGGGACCCCAAAATGGAGGGGGAGGAGGAGGGGAACCCGAAAGGAAGAGCGGGAGGAGCTGAGGGTTGGGGGAAGGTGAGGAAGGGGTGGGAGAGGGTGGGAAAGTGGGGAAAAGGGGAGGGTGGGAGCCCAAAACTGAGCGGGAGGGGGATGGGGGGAAGGAATTTTGGGAAAAAAAGGGTGGAAAAATTGCAAAAAGAGGGAATGGGACCCCAAAACTGCACTGGGGAGTGTCTGGAAATGGCGGAGAGTGAGGATGTGAAAGGGGAGACAGGGAGAAGGGAGCAAAGACGAAGTGGGAGCGCGGGCAGGAGGGTCCCATGGCGGCCGTGGGGCACAGGGGGTGTGGAGTGGGGATCCGGGGTGACCCCCGGAGCTCTGGGATCGAGGGGGGTGCTGGGGGAACCCCCTGACCTGTGCCGTGCACACACAGGGGTCTCGCAGTGGCTGGGATACATAGAGTGTCACTTCATTAACGGCACGGAGAAGGTGAGGTTCCTGGACAGGTACATCTACAACCGGGTGGAGGACGTGAGGTTCGACAGTGATGTGGGGAAACACGTGGGGTTCACGCCCTTTGGGGAGAAAGTGACCAAGTACTGGAACAGCAACCCAGATTTCATGGAGAGCAGACGAACTTCAGTGGACAGGTTCTGCCGGCACAACTACAAGGGTGTCACCCCGTTCGGCGTGGAGCGCAGAGGTGAGCGTGGGGCAGAGGTGTCCCCTCAGGCTCTGCCCTAGCAATGACCCTGGAGCCCCTCAAACCCTCCCTGAGAATCAGCCAGAGCCCTCAGCCCTCCTTGTGCCAAACCGGGGGATTCTTGTTCATCTCAGTGACTCTCGTGGCTCTTCCAGTCTCTCCCAGTCCATCCCAGTCTCCCCCAGTCCATCCCAGCCCCCCCAGCGCGTCCTTTTCAGCCAAGCGTGAAGATGACGCTTCTCAGCCAATCAGAGAGCGTGTCTCTGATGACTCATCAGTTCCCAGGCAGACAAGCAGCGCCGAGTTCTCCGCGCTGGACTTAGCCTCGCAGTGCCGCGGAATTCATTCCCAGTCCCTCCCAATGCCATCGTAGTCCCTCCCAGTGCCACCACAGTCACTCCCAGTTCTGCTCTAGTCCCTCCCAGTCCCTCTAAACCCAGTCCCAGTTCAATCCTGAACAACCTCCAGTCCGTTCTCAGTCCATTCCTAGATCTCCACCGTCTCTCCCAGTGGTCTCCCAGTGTCCCCCAAGCAACTCCCCTCTCTCCCAGCGCCCCCAGTCCCTCCCACTCCACTCCCAGTCTCTCCCAGTGCCACACCACCCCTCCTAGGTCCCTCCCAGCGCGCCCCCAGCTGATCCCAGTGTCTCCCCTCTCTCTCCCAGTGACCCCCAGCGTGTCCATCTCGCTGATGCCCTCGAGCTCCCAGCCCGAGCCCGGCCGACTGCTGTGCTCCGTGATGGATTTCTACCCTGCGCAGGTGCAGCTGAGGTGGTTCCAGGGCCAGCAGGAGCTCTCGGAGCAAGTGATGACCACCGACCTGCTCCCCAACGGGGACTGGACCTACCAGCTGCTGGTGCTGCTGGAAACGCCCCCCGGCGCGGGGTCACCTCCAGCTGCCAGGTGGAGCACGTCAGCCTGGAGCAGCCCCTGAGGCGGCACTGGGGTACGGCCAGAGCCCACAGCGCCGGGGGGAGCGGGGGAGGCACTGGGGGGGCTGGCAGGGGGATTGGGCTGTTCTGGGGGGTCACTGGGAGGGAGGTGGAGAAAAACTGGTTAATACTGGGAGAGGGGCTTGGGGGTGTGGGAGGGCTGGGAAGGGGTTGGAAGGATGTTGGGGAGGGTGGGATGAGGTTCTGGGGGTGCTGGTGGGCACTGGGAGGGAGTTAGGGGGTGCTGGGGGGAAGTGGGATGGAGGTGGAGTGAGGCTGGAGGGGCTGGAAGGAGATTGGGGATGGAAAAGCAAAGGTTGGAATGAGGTTGGTTGTGGAGGGAAGAGACTGGGAGGGACCTTGGCGAGTCCTGGCGGGGCTGGGAAGGGACTGGGAGAGGGTTTGGGGGTCCTGGGGCGGTGGGGGGCAACTGGGAGGGGTTGTGGGGTGCTGAGAGGTATGAGAAGAGCTTTGGTGTGTCCTGGGGAGGCTGGAAGTGGATTGGGAGGAGGTTTCAGGGGCTCCTGGGTGGGCTGGGGGCGACTGGGAGGGTGCTTGGAGGGGCTTGGGGTGTCGCTGAGAGGTTTTTGGGGGTCCTGAGCCCTGCTGACCCCCCAGAGATGCCGCCGGACGCTGCCCGCAGCAAGATGCTGACAGGGATCGGGGGCTTCGTGTTGGGCTTCGTCTTCCTGCGCAGGGGGTCCCGGGGGTCGTGTCCCCCCCTGCCCCGGAGCGGCTGTGCTACCCCGGGGCCCCCCAGCCCCGTGTCACCCCCTTTTCTCTGCCCACAGAGCTCCTGAGCCGCCGCCGGCCGCAGCCCCTCCCCGTGGCCTCGGGCCCGGCCGGGAACCCCCGCTGTGTCCCCGCGCTGATTTTGGGGGGTCGTGTGTCCCCCCAGCCCTGCTGTCACTCTGACCCCACCCGGCTGCTCCCAGTGCTCCCAATAAAGCTTGCCAGTTGGCTCCGGTCGCGTTTCTTGGGGGGCACTGGGGAGGGACTTGGGGGGACCCCGCGGTGCGGCTGTGACTGGGGGACAGATCTGACCCTGGGATGGATCGAGAATGAGTACCCCCGTGTGTCCCCAAGTGTCATCCCGCTCTGGGGGGCCTTGGGAGGCAGCTGAACCCCGACACGGCACCCAGCGAACCCCAGAAAAGGCGATGAGACCCCCCTGAGCCCCCCAGAACCTCCAAACCCCATAGAAAAACAGCCCCGAAAAATAGCCCCGCGAAAATGAGCCAATGGGAGAAGGCGCTGAGCGATTCTGATCCAATCCGAGCTCGCGGCGCTGATGACTCTCCAGTTCCCAGGCAGACCCGCAGCGCCCAGCGCTCCCCACCCCAACCCAACCTGCGCCCCCATCCTCGCCCCCAGCGCTTCCCGCCAGGCCAATTTGGGGAGGAGGCGCCTGGGGGACGCCCAGACCTGGCCCGGAGCCCAGCGCTGCCCCAGCCCGACCTGCCCCGGCTCCATCCCGGCTCCTCCCGCGGCATGCGACGGTGTGGGGAAAAGGGGGGAAAGGGTGGGCCCTGGGCTTGGGGGGGAGGAGGAGAAGGGATGGAGGAGGAGGAGGAGGGATGAGGAAGGAGCGGGAGAAAGGCCGGAGATCCGACGAGGAGGAGGCGGGAGGAGGAAGGAGGAGGAGCCGCGGGAGGAGGAGGAGAGAGGAAGAGGAGGAGCAGGAAGAGGTTGGAGAGAGGAAGAGGAGGAGCAGCAGAAGCAGCGCGGAGTTCTTTGTCTGTCGCGGCGCCGGGAGCATCGGCGCCCCGCATGGCGCAGGTGAGGGGGAGGAGGAAGTCTCCCCAAATGTCTCGGGGGTCCCCGAGCGGCGTTTTTTCTGGGCGGGTGTTTGGAGCTCGCAGCTTCCGGGATTGAGCCCGAAATCTCGTGAAGGGTCGCTGGGAGGGTTTGATTGTGCGGGGGGAATGTTTGGATGTGGCGGAAGGCCAAAGCTGAGGCGCCAGTGGGGCTTTGGGGGATATTTTGGGGGCTGCAGGTGGCCATGGCCCGGTGTCGGGGTGGGAGGGGGACATGGGGCATGGGGTCCCCCGGGAGAGCGGTGGAGGGGAAGGGCGGGAGCCCCGGAGTGGGGTGAGCGGAGAGGGGCGATGGCGGAGGTGGGGGAGCCCCGGCAGGCTGGAGAGGGAGGAGCGTGGGTAAGGGGGAAGCCTGGGATCCCTGGAAGTGCGGAGCAGAGAATGAGGGGAGAAGGGACCCTTGGGACCCCCAAAGCCCCCGAATCATCCCTAAGCGGGACCCTGGAAAATAGGGAAGCCCGGGAGCCACGGGAGCCCCATGAGTGCAGGGAAGGGAGACCCTGAGGAGGCCAAAGTGAAAAGAGCAGAGAGGGGGAAATGCTGGGAAGGTTTTGAGGTGAATGGTGGTGGTTTGGGGTTTTTATGGACACAAACCCCTGGGAGAGTTGCAGAGCTGGAGGTGGGCAGGAGGAACCCCCAGGGCAAGGTGCTGCGCCCTTGTTTTTCCCCCAAAGCAGGATTTGTCATTGCCAAGGCGTGGCTGGATGGAGGAGGAGGAAAAGGCCCGGAGATGCAGCTGGAGCTCGGAGCTGGGGGAGAAGGCTCAGGGCAGAGAGAAGCCCCACAAGTGTGGGGAATGTGGGAAAAGCTTCAGGTGGAGATCTGACCTAATCTGCCACCAGCGCATCCACACAGGGGAAAAGCCCTACGAGTGTGGGAAGTGTGGGAAGAGCTTCAGCCAGATGTCACACCTGATCACACACCAGGTGATCCACACTGGGGAAAAGCCCTACGATTGCGTGGAATGTGGGAAGAGCTTCAGCCACAGCTCCCACCTGATCCAGCATAAGAAGATCCACACCGGGGAGAGGCCCTATGTGTGTCCCACGTGTGGGAAGAGGTTTCAGAGGAGCTCCAATCTCCTCCTCCATGAGCGCATTCACACCCAGGAGAGGCCCTTCAGCTGCACTGACTGTGGGAAGGGCTTCAAGCGAAACTCCACCCTCATCAGGCACCGGCGCATCCACACTGGGGAAAAGCCCTATGAGTGTGGGAAGTGTGGGAAGAGCTTCAGCCGGATGTCCACCCTGATGCAGCACCAGGTGATCCACACTGGGGAAAAGCCCTACGAGTGTCCCGAGTGTGGGAAGAGCTTCTCACAGAGCTCTACCTTGACCCGACACCAGAAGAGGCACAAGTGAAGGACGGCCTTCTGAGTTAGGGTAAAATAGAAATTATTAATTTAAAAGAACTAGAAGCTGGATAATAATAACTTTTGAACTGATTTAGAAGGCCATAGATTGGATAATGATTTACTAAGATTTGCCTGCTGGAGACAATTTATTATTCACGTAATGATTTTGTGCCTACCTAGTATTGGGGAGGTTAGAGAGAGCCAAATAATTGAGAAAAACCACTGAGTGTCACTGAGCATCCCCCCCTTGGACCCTGAACCGGTACAGGTGGGTTCTCAGCCTTGGACTTGGACCAAGAACCAAGGGAGCATCGCAAGGGAGCAAGGTGAAGAGTTCATTGTGAGGAAGACTATCGATTACACCGTCATCAATCATTTGGGACCCTTGCCCACAATTAATCTGAGACACTGCGCTTGCGCGAGCATATTTAAATGAACTTTGAACTCATTATAATATGAAGTGAGGATAGGTAATGAATATGTATAGGGGCTTTGTCTAACTTTATGCATATGTAACCCGTAACCTAATATAAACCAAGTGAAGTGCTGCTGAGGGTGTGCATGCCTTTGGAGGGGCTACCTGCCATGCACCCCAGCTGGAATAAACACGTAACTACTTCATAACTATCTGAGTAGTGGAGTCAATTCCGTGCTTCAACAGGAGAATGAAGCCGCCACAGCCCCCCTGCCGCCCCCTCCATCCCCTCCATCCGCCCGCAGCGAGCCCCGAGCCCCGGCACAAGCCAGCGCGGCTCCCACCTGCGCTGGGACAGCATCTCCGAGCTCCACTGCCACCTCCCCAGGCTCCGCCCGCTGCCGCCGCTCCCGGGCCACACACACGCTCCCACCATGGCGCCGCTGCTGCCCCACTAAAGCCCTGCCCTGCCTGCCTGCCTGCCTGCCTGGGGGCGACACCGGCGCCGGGCTTGTCCCCGCTCGCTGGCACCAAGCAGCAATTGCGCTGGGACAATTCCGAGTGACAGCACAGCCAGCCAAGGGCAGCGAGGCGCGGGCTCTGCACAGCGCACAGCCCAAGCCCCACGCTCTCAGTGTCCCCCAGGCTGGCTGAGGCCAAAGCCGCACATGAGGAACAGCCCTGCAACGGGCCCGGGCCCAAGGCGCCATTGCTCTGCAAATAGCAACCAAGTTCTCCACACCTCCCGGCCCCACCTCGGCACGCAGCCCCCGGGGCAGCCCCACGGCCCCCACGGCAGCTCCCAGCCTCTGCCAGCTGCCCTGCAACGGCCCAGGGGGAGCAGGCCAAGGGCTGCCGGCGCCCAGGGGACGCCAGGGACAGCGGGGGCACTTCACAAGCCTTTGATGCAAAAGAGAAAATCATCAGGAAGGAAAAAGCAACAGCAGCGCTGGCTCCAGAGCACAGGGCCACACGAGGCCATGGCACATTGCAGTGGGGTGACGCTGGCCCCGTGCCAGGCACCCAGCAGAGCTGCTCTCTCACTGCCCTGCACAGCCGCCATGGGGAGAGAAAATGGAACCAAGGCTTCCTGAGTTGATAGAAGGACCTGGCTAAGAGATCCCTCATCCAACACCTTGGTGCACAAAACACGCTCAGAATTGGATATGTGAATTGAATTTATTGCTAACAAACTCAGAGCAGGAGAAGAAGTAAAATTTGACCATTTAAAACACATTCCCCTCACCCGACGGGGATCACCTGGAATGGGCGTCACCAGGATTCAGCCAAACGGGGGTCACTGGGGATCATCCACTGCAGATCTTCCCACTGGGGATGGAGTTGGAGCAGCAATGAAGCTCTTCCTGCACTCGGGACACTCGCAGGGCTTCCATCATTGGTGCCTGCGTTGGTGCTGAGTCAAGTGAGAGCTCCTGGAGAAGCTCTTCCCACATTCCCCACACTCATAGGGCTTTTCCCCAGTATGGATGCACCGGTGCCTGATGAGGGTGGACTTTCGCTTGAAGCCCTTCCCACAGTCAGGGCAGCGGAAGGGCCTCTCCTGGGTGTGAATGCGCTCATGGAGGAGGAGATGGGAGGTCCTCTGAAAGCTCTTCCCACACTTGGGACACTCATAGGGCCTCTCCCCAGTGTGGATCACCTGGTGCTGGATCAGGGCAGAGCTGTGCCCAAAGCTCTTCCCACATTCCACGCAATCATAGGCCTTTTCCCCAGTGTGGATCACCTGGTGCTGCATCAGGGGTGACATCTGGCTGAAGCTCTTCCCACACTTCCCACACTCATAGGGCATTTCCCCTGTGTGGATCCTCTAGTGTGTGATCAGGGTGCACAGCTGGCTGAAGCTCTTCCCACACTCCCCACAGTTGTAGGGCTTTTCCCCTGTGTGGATCCTCTGGTGCACGATCAGGTCAGATCTCCGCCTGAAGCTTTTCCCACATTCCCCACACTTGTGGGGCTTCTCTCCACCCTCAGGCGTCTCCCCCAGCTCCGAGCACCGGCTGCATCTCTGGGCCTTTTCCTCCTCCTCCATCCGGCCACGCCTTGGCAATGACAAATCCTGCTTTGGGGAAAAACAAGGGCTCAGTGCCTTGCCCTGGCAGTTCCTCCTGCCCAACTCCAGCTCTGCAACTCTCCCAGGGGTTTGTGTCCATAAAATCCCCAAACCACCACCATTCACCTCAAAACCCTCCCAGGATTTCCCCCTCTCTGCTCTTTTCACTTTGGCCTCCTCAGGGTCTCCCTTCCCTGCACTCATGGGGCTCCCGTGGCTCCCAGGCTTCCCTATTTTCCAGGGTCCCGCTTAGGGATGATCCGGGGGCTTTGGGGGTCCCAGGGGTCCCTTCTCCCCTCATTCTCTGCTCCGCACTTCCAGGGATCCCAGGCTTCCCCCTTATCCACGCTCCCCCCTCTCCAGCCTGCCGGGGCTCCCCCAGCTCCGCGATCGCCCCTCTCCGCTCACCCCACTCCGGGGCTCCCGCCCTTCCCCTCCACCGCTCTCCCGGGGGGACCCCATGCCCCATGTCCCCCTCCCACTCCGACACCGGGCCATGGCCACCTGCAGCCCCCAAAATATCCCCCAAAGCCCCACTGGAGCCTCAGCTTTGGCCTTCTGCCACATCCAAACGTTCCCCCCGCACAATCAAACCCTCCCAGCGACCCTTCACGAGATTTGGGGCTCAATCCCGGAAGCTGCGAGCTCCAAACACCCGCCCAGAAAAAACGCCGCTCGGGGACCCCCGAGACATTTGGGGTGACTTCCTCCTCCCCCTCACCTGCGCCATGCGGGGCGCCGATGCTCCCGGGGCCGCAGCAGACAAAGAGCTCCGTGCTGCTTCTGCTGCTCCTCCTCTTCCTCTCTCCAACCTCTTCCTGTTCCTCCTCTTCCTCTCTCCTCCTCCTCCCGTGGCTCCTCCTCCTTCCTCCTCCCGCCCCCTCCTCGTCGGATCTCCGGCCTTTCTCCCGCTCCTTCCTCATCCCTCCTCCTCCTCCTCCATCCCTTCTCCTCCTCCCCCCAAGCCCAGCGCCCACCTTTTCCCCCCCTTTTCCCCACACCGTCGCATCCTGCGGGAGGAGCCAGGATGGAGCCGGGGCAGGTCGGGCTGGGGCAGCGCTGGGCTCCGGGCCAGGCCTGGGCGCCCCCCACGCGCCCCCTCCCCAAATTGGCCTGGCGGGAAGCGCTGGGGGGCGAGGGCGTGGCACAGGTGGGGTTGGGGTGGGGAGCGCTGGGCGCTGCGGGTCTGCCTGGGAACTGGAGAGTCATCAGCGCCGCGAGCTCAGATTGGATCATAATCGCTCAGCGCCTTCTCCCATTGGCTCATTTTCGCTGGGCTATTTTTCGGGGCTGTTTTTGTATGGGGTTTGCAGGTTCTGGGGGGCTCAGGGGGTCTCAGCACCTTTTTTGGGGTTTGCTGGGTGCCGTGTCGGGGTTCAGCTGCCTCCCAAGGCCCCCCCGAGCGGGTTGACACTTGGGGACACACGGGGGTCCCCATTCCCGATCCATCCCAGGGTCAGGTCTGCCCCCCAGTCACAGCCCCACCGTGGGGTCCCCCCAAGTCCCTCCCCAGTGCCCCCCAAGAAACGCGACCAGAGCCAACTGGCAAGCTTTATTGGGAGCTCTGGGAGCAGCCGGGCGCGGTTAGAGTGACTGCAGGGCTGGGGGGACACATGACCCCCCAAAATCAGCGCGGGGACAGAGTGGGGGGTCCCGGCCGGGCCCGAGGCCACGGGGAGGGGCTGCCGCCGGCGGCAGCTCAGGAGCTCTGTGGGCAGAGAAAGGGGGTGACACCGGGCTGGGGGGCCCCAGGGGGAGCACAGCCACTCCGGGGCAGGGGGGACACTACCCCCAGGCCCCCCCCTCACCTTCTTGCGCAGTTAGAAGCCGAGCCCCAGTGCAGCAGACTTAAAAGAATGGAAACTCGAACACATCCAATATGAACGTAAAACAAGCTTCGGTTTATTGAATTTCAGCATACATACTTATAGTGTGGTTAATTAGATAATGCATATTCTGTAACCGCATACTATTATTGGCTATTTGCTTCAACGCCCTAAGTCTGGCTATTTGCCCTATGTGTGGATACATACTAACTTTGTCTGGTTTTCTATAATCTTATTGGTTCTTGCACATCTCTATCGGTACCATTATCCTAATGTTGCAGCAAGGTCACTGTGCCCTAATTGCTGATTGGGCACAGGGTTGGCATCTAGACAATAGTTAGCTGCTGAGTCAGTTAAACTAGCTAAATACAACTATTGTTAAGAAACAGCTTGTCTAAGTCTGTATGTGCCTTTTCTTTTAGCCATTCTTCAACAATTCCCCCTTTTTCGTTACGTGTCTGCGCAAGCCAAAGCTGGTTTACTGTCTCTGACAATGATTTCTTTAAGCATTGCAAAGCGCAAGGTAAGATGACAGCTATGCCAACAAAAATAAGTAAAGCCACTAATCCTATTTGCATTATATAGCGAAGCCATCTTGTTATACCCCAGTCACTCCAAGGAATTCCGAATAGGCCATCGTCTTTCTGCCCGGTTATCTTAGCTGTATGCTCTTTAAGCCATTGTAGCTGTCTATGTATTGACTCACCATGATTGCTGAGGTTAAAGCAACACATGCCTTCAAATTCATCACAGCCATGCCCCTGAGCAAGGAGCAGTAAATCTATAGCAGCCCGATTCTGCAATATGGAATGCCTTAAGCTATCCATATCTTGAGATAATTTCTCCAAAATTTCTGTGGTGACATTCGACTGCTTGCTTACCCAGCAGGCTAATTTCCCAATGGTGTTTAATGCGTGGGAAAGACCAATCTGTGGTATGATCGACGCAAAGATTCTAGATGTGAGGCCCCACAATTGCGCATCATCTTTGCAATTAGGGGACAAGGTCAAGCTACGTTTCTTTCTGAAGCGAGTTAGAGTAGCTGTGGTGGTTTTGTTTATAGCAAGTAAAGTAAGCTTGCCCAAGTAGCATGGTCCCCCGTGCGCACCTTTTGGGATACCGTGCCATGCACAATCCCCGCAGATGAGAAACACACCAGGCGGAAGAGCAAGAGCGCTTTGATTAGCCCACATGTGTATATGACTGCTGTTCCAACCATAGGTCTTATATTCTCCACACTGGGTAGGGTTGTCGGCGAACACCGCCGCATGGGGGGTCAGCCAGGTACTGTTGGGAAGTATTACAGGGCTACCAAGCTGTACGCAGCCCGTTTCATTGCCACTTGCATTAAGGGCCCGACTCCCCAAGGGATCCAACTCTTGAGGGTCCCATGGCAGCGACGTGTTGAGACCAGACAACAAAAGAGCAGTACAATGGCTAACATTGGCGGCCTGAGAGCAGTTGTTAGTTGAATACCGTGCAAAACTAGTATTATCAAAGCCTGGGATACCGATTAAGCATGTACGAAATGGGTCAGTAGCTGATGCAAGTGCAAGGCAAAAAGCTTTAGTATGTGTTTGATTTGCCCAGGTAACCCACAAATTTTTCCTGGGCTCAATTGAATGGAGGGGGTCGTTAGCGGTGGCAATGGTGGCATCTGTTAGAACGACCCCTAGAATCCACAGGAGCAAAACGCCTTTTAATGCGCTCCCAATCATTTTCCCTAATAAGCGAATACTTTGGGATTCTTGCTAAGGGCGATTGAAAAGAGGAGCACACTGCTCTCAAAATTTGAGACCCAGAATTTGATGTAACCCAATCTATAACCTCCTGGGTCTCCCAACGTAACCAAGCTATAACTCTTTGCTCCTCAGCTTCAAATAATTGTAAGCTTTGATGGCCAGGCAGCCGTGTAAATGCAGCTAAAGCTCACTGTAAACCAACATCTGAGTGAGTAATGTTAGCTGCCCGTGTATTAAAACAATTTAAACAACAAATAGTATACACGTCCTGATGAACCCACCAACGTTTTTTACAGATACCACACTTAATAAGTAACCACGCCTGACACCACGGCCTAAAACAACTTTTGCAAGGGGATCTGATCGGAGTTGGTAGAGCGCCCAGTCTGTTTATGAGCTGTTCCAACTCCGACAAGGTTTGCCAAGTGCCGGCCTGAATCCCAGCTCGCCGCAAGATGGGATCGAGGGCACAATGTAGAAGTCGGAGCAGTCGTGGCGTCTCATCAAGCAGTGGTATCAGGAGCACCTGTAGCTGTGCCAGGTTGTTCAAGTGCAGGCTTCACCCAGCGGCTAGGAACCCAAAGGGGGCCTGTAGAAGAGGACACACAAAAATAACCTCTGCCAGAATATATAACCTCTACTGGACCCTCCCATATGCCTGTTTTGGGGTCCTTATATAGGACCTTCATGCGTGGTACCGGTGACTGTACCACTCCTTGGTGATGCATTAGGATAGGTGGTAGATCCTGATCACCAAATATGCATAGATGGTTTAATACAAATAGGGCTTTAGAAAGCCTTTCTCTACTATCTGAAACTTCTTTGTGTTTAGCTAAATAGCTCTTTAATGTTGCATTTGCCCGTTCTACCATTGCCTGCCCTGTTGGGGAGTGAGGAATTCCTGTGGTATGCTTTATGTCCCAAAGTTGCATGTATATTTTCAACAAGACACTACAATAAGCTGGTCCATTATCTGTTTTAATAGCCTTGGGTTTGCCTAGCACTGCAAAGCAGCTGGTAAGGTGTCTTATAACATCCCGGGCTCTTTCGCTGGGCTGTAATGTTGCCCATATAATGTGGCTATATGTGTCAATACAAACATGAACATATTTTAGTCTGCTGAATTCAGGGACATGGGTTATATCCATCTGCCATAGCTCATTAGCTTGCAGCCCTTTAGGGTTTACCCCCAAGCCCAAACCGACACCCTGGTTATGGAAGCTACAGATAGGGCAAGCCCGCACTATTGCCCTGGCTTCTGCCAGTGGAATTCCAAAACCCTTGTGGAGGCCCCTTGCGTTCTGATGGAAGTTCATATGGGCGTGTCGAGCCTTCTCAAAAGATGACACTGGAGCTTCTGCCACTGCTACCAATCGATCCGCTCTGGCATTGCCTTCTCCAAGGCCCTCTGACCACTGATGACTCCTTATATGTAGCACGGCATACGGGTCTGTCCTTTGGTCAATGGTGCGCTTAAGTGCCATCAGGAGTTCCGCTAGTCGGCGCCTTGGAACATCTCTACTCATCGCTTCCTTAATTCTGTTGGCAATATCTGCAACGTGAAGTGAGTCTGTGACGATGTTAACAGGTTGGCTCATCCAGTTGGTAAAAACCCAGACCACTGCCGACAGTTCCAAGGTTTGTAGAGAGTCCTCTGGTGTTGCGGGAATGATTTTGTGTTGCCATTGCTTCTCCTCCATCCACGTCGCAGCAGCTGTACAGGAGCATTTGCCAGCATCTGTCACTGCCCCTGAAAGCGGGGAGGCTGACCACACTGGCTTTACTAACCATTGGTGGTTGGACATCCACGCCAACGTAGGAGGCTGGAGAGGTCGGACGCTGATGAATGTTCCCTCTTTCAGCAGCGCTGCTTGAAGTTCCATGGAATTTTGTAAATACCAATTTAGGTCATCCAGCTTCAATGGTACCTGTATTTCCCCTGGCGATGTTCCTAGGATCTCCCTTATCCTTTGGTTTGATAAGATTTGCCATTGTAATGATGTCTTCTTGAATTGTTTTCCGCGGTTGAAGGGGAGGTGCTAGCCATTCCAGCACCAAAACATCATAGTCGTTTTTGCTGGGGGTATTTTCCCCCGTTTTCTTTTTATGCTGGGTGATGGCACCTAAAAGGTACTGAGGGCCAGTTAGCACGGTGATGTTCAGTGGCACATCCAAAACGCGGCGAGATGTATGGTTTTGTACAACACGTTCAGAAATAGTTTGTATCGCTGCCAGCTGTGCTGTAGATAGAGTGACCTTTGTAGCCGGGTCAGTACCTTTTAGTAGGGGCCGCAGGACATTCAGGAGTTCATTAGGAATACCAATGACAGGTCGGAGCCATTGTAAATCACCCATCAGTTTCTGCGCATCATGCAGGGTTTTGATGAATTTACATGAATTTGCAGTTTTTGAGGATGGACTTGATGGTTTGTTATTGTCCATCCTAAGTAGCGCCATGGCGATGTACTTTGCACTTTTTCTGGGGCGATGACAAGGCCTTGAGCACGCAGGTGATGAGTCAGAGTATGTAACTGTTCCGCTGTGAAAGGTGCACTCTGTGCCAGCAGTATATCATCCATATAGTGATAGATAATTACTTCTGGCCAGGCCTTCCGAAGGGGCCTGAGAGCTGCATCCACATACAGTTGACAAAGTGTTGGTGAGTTCCTCATTCCCTGTGGTAATACAGTCCATTCAAAACGCTGAGCTGGTGCCTCACGGTTAATTGAGGGCAGCGTAAAGGCAAAACGCTGCATGTCGTCTGGATGTAATCCAATAGTGAAAAAACAGTCCTTTAAATCCACAATAATTAAAGACCATTCATCTGGTAGCATGCTGGGATTGGGGAGTCCTGGTTGTAAGGCTCCCATAGCTTGCATTTGCTCATTTACAGCACGTAAGTCATGGAGCAGTCTATACTTTCCAGATTTTTTCTTTATGACAAAAATTGGAGTATTCCAGGGGCTGGTGGATAAACACAAGTGTCCCTGTTGGAATTGTTCTTGTACCAAGCAATGTGCTTGTTCTAGACTTTCCTTTTTTAGAGGCCATTGCTCCACCCATCTGGGTTCATTTGTTGTCCAGGTGAGACGGATGGGGAAAGTCCATGCAATGGCCCCTTCTAGAAAGGCGATTCTGATGTTAACACAATTCCTATTTGAGCTAGGACATCACGGCCTACCAAAGCGTTGACTCCTGGGGGAAGCGGTAACAGCTGCACCACACAGTCCACAATTTTGTCATCGATGGTGATTTTTAAACGTGGTGACCGCCGAGCCATGGTGATGCCTCCTACTCCAGTAACGGTAGCTCCTGATGCATAGGCTGGCCACTGGGCAGGCCACTTGTTTTCGTCTACCACCGTGACATCGGCTCCAGTGTCCAGAAGTGCTGTTAATTGTATCCGCTGGCCTGCATACTCCAAAAATATCCGTTTTTGTGGGCGCTGCCCTAAGTCCACTGTCAGCATAACTGCAGGGCCTGTGGAGCCAAAACCTCCTACTCTTTGATGAGGACGGTTAGAAAGTGAATTTTGAACAAGCTGTGGCAAGGGCACGAGCTGAGCAATTTTAGATCCAGCAGGAATATGGATAGGTGGATGAAATGTCCGAACCATAATTTTGATTGTACCCTGAAAGTCCGCATCAATTAGGCCAGTTAAAATATCGAGTCCTTTCATGGTTGCAGATGATCGCCCAATTAAAAGAGCACCAACAGGTTGCCCATTAATCACAATTGGTCCTGTAATTCCCGTAGGTATCCGCTTGGGGGTGTTATCCACCAAGGTAACATTTACTGAGGTTGACAAATCCAATCCGAGGCTCCCTGGGGTGGCTGGCTGCAGGGTGGTTGAATCTGAGCAGGGGCCACGATTTGTGTCATCGCACGGGCTCCCTTCGCGCTCCGATTCCCGTTTCCCTGGGACCTCCGACAAGCCGCAGAGCTATGTGATGCAGACTGGCACTGAGGACACCATACTGCACCAGCAGGGCAGTTCTGCCGTAAGTGTCCCGGCTGTCCACAGCGAAAACAATGGAGCTTTGTTTTTCTTGTTGCCGAAGGTGGTTTTGGCTGTCAGATGGGTGCAAGCGCAGCGAGTACTTGATTTTGAGAGGTCTCTGCCTGTGTTTTTAATCCCTCTGCCTGCGCTTTTAATCCCTCACCCAGTTCTTTAATAGCACTGACTAACATAGCCTGGCTGCCTGTGGGGATCTGTGCAGCACGCTCTAAAAGGTCTTCTATGGACCAATTCCCTGGCATGGTCATGATAAGATTTTGGACCGTCCCATTCCCATTCTGTAACACGCATTGTTTTAGCGTGGCTCCTTGCATATATTCTGGCACCCCTGCCGCCTTAACTGCGGCAGCTACCTTATCTACAAAAGATCCCAGCGGCTCTTCCCGTCCTTGTTTTAGGGACATATATGATGGGAGACCTCCGGGCGCTTTTATCCTATCCAGAGCACGCCGAGCTGTATCCATAGCCTCCCTAACTTTCTCTGGTCCCATGAGCGCCTGGGCCTCTGATCTCAAATAGGGACCCAACCCCATTAATTCTTCAAGAGTGACCCCATGTAGTGGGTCGCCTGGTGGGCGCTGTGCAGCTACCAACTCCTGGCAATTTGCTTGCCAGTGAGCATTGAACAGCAGTTGTTGGTGTTGAGTAAGCACTAAGTGCGAAAGGCTCTTGATATCGCTGGGGAGCAGAAGTCCTGCTCCCCAGATATAGTCTAGCATTTGCTTAGTAGGTTCTCCCTGAATCCCGAACTCACTCACGGTAGCTCGTAGCTGTGACAATAGTTTCCAGTCTAAGGGTGTAATAGTAGCAGTAAGCCCGCCCTGCGCTCCTGGCTGGTAAGTTACTGGGAATGCCCCCAACATCTCAGTCGCGGCTTCTACGTCACCTTCCTGAGCCGCTTGTGCGGCAATCTGCTTCCACATAGTTTCGCGTTGGCCTGCAGCCCCCAAGCCGACACCACCGGGATCACCTAGACCTCCGGTTGGCGGAAAATCGGGGCCCCCCCAAACTAGGCGACTGAGGAACTGGGTCCTGAGATATCGGGGCGGAAGCCTCGACAAACGGATTGGAAGGAGGAATATGCACTGTATTTGTTAATGGCGGCAGCGGCCATGACAGCTCGTTACCTTGCCCTGAGGTGGACGAGGAAGGTGAGCTCAGCCATTCAGTAGCGGCTTTAGCCGCCTTTTGCTCCGCATGATATTGATCAAGAGCATTAATAACTATCTTCCATGTTTTGCCTAGCTTTTTCCCAACCTTATCATCTTCAAGGGTGGCTTCCCACAACTTATCCCCAAGTTTTCGCCACTCATCTCAGTCAAAAAGGGTGTTAGGGTCAACAAAGCAACCTTTGGCAACCCCCCATGTTACTACACCTGCCAGCTCGCGCCGTAACTCCTTATCCTTAATCCCACACTTTTCTAAAAAGCAAAATAATAAATCTAGAGCAGCTTGCCTCTCCATACCAATTTATGGAACTGTGCACTTACACCCCCCGAGGCCTCGGCTGTGTCTCCTCCTTGGTGCGAGTGGGCTTCCACCCCGCAGGTCCGGCGGCGCCTGGATCCCGTCTATACGGTCATCCTGTGCACTTCCGCGCCGCTTTGACTCTCCTGGGTGTTCGGAGCCAAGTGCCTGGGGTCTCGTCCGTGGCCGCGCCGCTACCCTAGCGAGGAGCGGGACCTATCACATCGTCGGGGTCACCATTTGCTGAGACAAGGAAGACTTGACCACCCAATATGAGTGTGTAACAAGCTTCGTTTATTTGAGTTTCAGCATACATTCTTATAGTGTGGTTAATTAGATAATGCATATTCTGTAACCGCGTATCATCATTGGCTATTTGTTTCAATGCCCTAAGTTTGGCTGTTTGCCCTATGTATAGATACATATTAACTTTTATGTCTGATTTCTGCATTCTTGCTGGCTATTCTACATTCCTTTTGACTACAGCTATCCTAATGTTGCAGCAAAGTCATCGTGTCCTTGCCGCTGATTGGGTATAGGGTTGCCTTTCGAATAATAATTAACTGCTGAGTCGGTTACACTAGCTGAGTACAACTGTTGCTAAGAGACAGCTTATCTAAGTCTATATGCCCCTTTTCTATTAGCCATTCTTCAACAATCCCCAAAGCAGCTTGTGGGGGGCAGAGCCACGTGTGAGTCACCCGATGGCTGCCCTGGCAGAGAAGCTTCTGTTTCAGGCAGCCACGAGAGGAAGGAGCTTTAGAAATGCAAATTAACACTGCTGGGGCAAAGGCTGGACAATGGAGCAGGGCCTTCTGGCCTGGGGGAGCAATTGGGCCAATTCCCTCTGTCCCTCAGCCCAAGCTCTGCCTGCTTGCACAGATGGAATTTGCACAGCTCAAGGCAGAGCCTAGACTGAGGAGATCTGACTCTGCTGCACTAATTGGTTCAGCTGCAAAGGAAAACAGCAAATGGAGAAGGTTGGGAAAATTTCACTAAAAAAACTGGGAGAGAATCATCCCTCTCCCCACTCCTACATGTGCTAGCAGTGTGGATGCTTCATAGGGTGTCATAGACCACCAGGGCTTTTTGCTACCACAAGTTCAGGGAAATCAGTTGGAAATCCAGGATGATAATTAGAAAAAAGCAGGAAACGAAAGCATCCCTGGCTGGACGGAGCATCTCAAAAATGGGATAAAGATGAATGGCAACCAGAACAAATCCTCCCACACCATGGACCAGCCCCTGGGAAATTTAACGAATTCTTAGCAGATGCTATTTAGAATTTGAACTGCATCATTAGATTACAAGCTGACTTGGAAATAAGAAACAACCAGACAGCTCCAGCTCCTGACCTCCTTGCTGAACAATCCATGTTTCCATGGTTCCCTGGCAGACCATGGGTTAAACCAATGCTGTTTCTCCTCTTCTGTGCTACAGCAACTCTCATCTTTTTACCATGCAGCACACCTTGCTGAGTGCAGCTCATTCAGCAGCTGGTCAAGGGGATGCAGGTGGCAGCCCAGTCTGCTGATCCTGATGTTGGAAACAATATAACTTTAAAAATTTTATTTTATCTCTCTAGTTAGGTTTTAACTTGACTTTGCCTGGGGAAAAGGAGTTTTCTTTAGTTTTTAGGAGATACAGTATCACCCTACAGAGATGTGATTAACATACCACAGATTGGGAGTGACCCCGAAGATAACCAGAAAGATAAAGGCTATTAACAGAACATCCACGGGACATCAGTGACTACCACAAACATCTACGCCACACACCACCTGCAGCACGGATGAAGGCATCTGATCCGGAAAAGAATGATAAGAAAAACTGAAGAATGAAACATCTAATTAGCATTAGAGGCAAGGAGATTCAGATCCAATGGGAGACTGAATGTTGGGAGTTACTCAACTCCGGTCCAATGAACTTGGAAACAAGGTATCTCTATGGGGTTTTGACTGTATAAAGTTTGGGGGAAAATTCTCTAAAGGCATGTGTTCTTGGAATATTTTCCTTGGCACATCCTGCCCAGAAAATAAAGTAATGCCTGAATCTCTATCACTTCAAATACTCAAAGTGTTTGAGGGTTTTTATTTCTCCCCGAGTTCCAGTGACAGAGAGAACTGCGGCTGGGCAAAATTTTGCATCCCGATCCTGGGAATTTATTAGCTTAGACGTTCCTTTGTATTGGAATAGCCTTCCCCTTTATGAATATGTATGTCATCACAGTATAAGAATGAGAAAGCAATGCACCCTAGTGTGCGTGATAGGTGGGAAAAATCCCCCATGCACCTGGCATCAAATAAACAAATACCTGCTTCAAAGATGAAAAGTCTCTGGAGTTGCTACACCGTGATTTGCGTGATTCAAAATAGATCCAGATTCAAATCAAAAGCTCCAAGATTCAGCCACAAAAACCCTCCCAGGAGGTCCCCCTCTGTTTTCTCCACTTTGGGCTCCTGGCTGTTCCCTTCTCTGGGCTTCTGGAGGTCCCACGTGTTTTGGGGTCCCCACTATCCGGGGTTCCCACCTTCTCTGGGCTGTTGCGGGTCCTGGAAATTCCAGGGGTCTCCCCCTTTCTGGGCTCCCCACTCTGGTGTCCAAGGGGTCCCTGGTTCCCCCGCTCTCCATCCTCCCCCTCCCTTCAGGCTGCCGGGGATCCCCCAGCTCCGGGATCGCCCCCACTCCGCTCTCCCCACTCCCGCGCTTCCTCCAAACCCGGCTATCCCCGGGGGGTCCCCAAAACTGGTGTCCCCTTCGTCCCCCGCTGGCACCAGGACGATCGCCACGTGGTACCGGAGCCTGACCCAGGAAGACCAACCCACACTCGGGGGAGACCCGGCATCCGCCTGCCCACGGCCGGGGCTCTGCCGGAAACCGCCAGCGGGAACCCCCAAAAAAATACTCCCAGGCACCGCCCAAGATATGTGGCGCGAGCTCCCCCTCCCCGGTTACCTGCGGGATGCGGGAGGGGCGATTCTCCTGGAGCGGGGAGGCTGCAGATACAAGGAGCGATGGGTGCACGTGGTGCCTCCTCTTCCTCCTCCTTTTCCTGCTCCCGCTCCGCCTCTCTCCCTCCCTTCCTCCCGCTCCTCCTCCTCTTCCTCCTTCTCCTCCTTCCTCCCTCCTCCTCCATCCCTGCTCCTCGTCCCCCCAGGAGCAGCGCCCACCCCCGGACCCCCTTCCTCCAAACCCATCACATCCGGCGGGAGGAGCAGGGATGGAGCTGGGGCCAGTCGGGATGGGCAGTGCTGGGCTCTTGGCTGCTCCCACCCGCTGTGGGGGAACGCAGGAAGGGGAAAATAGGGAAAATGGATGGGTGGAGATAAAAACTTCAGGTTTGTGGTCACTCTAGCTGGGGACTTGGACCCCTTGGATCTCACCTCAGGAGCCTGGAGATCTTGGAGGGGGGAATGCAGAGATGAATGGGGGATTCCATAGGAATTTGGGGGAAGGGTGAGGGGTTCTGTGAGCCACTTGCTGGGGGAGTCAGGCTGGAGAGCCGTGGGCTGGACTGCTAGTCTGGGCATTCCAGCTCCAATTTTCTGCTCTCTTCCTCCTTTTCCCCACCTCTCTCAATATTTTCCCATCGTCCCCACCACACCCGTCAGACCCCCACGTTCACCCGAGTCCTGCTTGCCCCCAGACGGGTGAGCTCCCAGCACCACCAGTGCCACCAGTACGGCCCCAGCTGCCCCTACACGCCCCACGGCCAGTGCCGGGCAGGTGCCGATAGCCCCAAAGCAGCCGCGCTCTGCCCTGGGGGGTCCCCAAAGCGGCCCCGCCCCGCGCGGCACGGGGAGCACCAGTCCGGACCAGTGCAGAGCTTGGGCAGCACCAGAACCCACGAAAGTTGGTCCACCGCAAGCCATTTATAACCTCCCAAACTGGTGGAAAGCATCCTCCTAAAAAGAGGGGTCACATCCGCCCCCTAAAATGACTGGGAAATCCCCCAAAGCTCTTTATAAGACCCCAAAATTGGCGGAAAGCAGCAGGATCTTCCCCAATATGGGCTCCCCATATCCTTCCCTGTGGGACCCCACTCCAATGTCAGAGCCAGATGTGTCCTTCCTCCCAGTAACACACCCCTCAGGACCGGAGGGTTCCCCAAAAACCCCCTCAATAACAGGGTCCTCCATCCTCTTCATCCCAACATGTGGCTGTCTCACTCCAGACCCCATCGCAGCCATGCGACCTCTCCCAAACACAGCACAGTTCCTGGGGGGAGCAGAGCCTCTGCTGGGGACATCGGTGTGTGCAGGGGATCCTTTATCACCCGCGTGCAGCCCCAAGCTCCCTAGGGCAAAGTCCTGGTTTCTAGGGCTGTCCCTGCTCCCCAGATCTGTCGGGTTTAATACCCAAGTGCGGCAACCCCGTGCGCTGTGGCAGCAGCCGGTGCCGGGACACAGCCCCGGGAGCTGCGCTGATGCCCGGCGGTGCCCGGGAGGGACGGAGGGGAGGGGAGTTCATAAGGACACCCCCGCACCCCTCTCTGCGCTGAAAAGATTTTTTAGTGCATGGGAGTGATTTCCCGGGGTTTCTGGGCTCTGGCAGCGGCAGCACAACCTGCGGGGCCTGTGGGGGCGGCTGGGGTTGAAAAGTGCTTGGCGGCGCCAGCGCGGTGCCCGAGGGCTGAGAGGGGCTGGTTGGGAACTCCCCGCTCGTCTCCGCTGCCCGAAGCCTCTTCCTCGGCTCCGGCTGCCGCCTCCTCCCGGTCCCGGCGCGCTCCCGCGGGGTCGCCGCTCGTTGCGCAGCTGGAGGGGATCGATCCGGGCCGCGCCCCGCCCGTCCCTCGCTGTGGTTCCTTCAGTGACATGGAATGGCCGAGAGCCCTCGGGACGCCTCCGGCACCCTAGGGAAATCTGATTATGGGGATAGATATGTGTTAACAATGAGTGTTTGAGATTGCTGAAAGAATCACCAGTGAGGGTATCAGCAACAACCAGATTTAATATTAAATGACAGCGTGACAAAATTCTTTGGCAAGAGTCACTCTACTGCTTACAGGACAGTTAAGGCACACCAAGGGAAAAAAGCAACAACAAAAAAAATCCAGTCAATCAAAACAGAAATGAACCAAGAACTATCCATGTGTGTGTGTGTATGTTTAGGTGCATGTGACAAAAGGACAGTGAGGGCAAGGATAAAAAGGGATTCGGCCTAAAAACTTAGCAGCACTCAAACTTAACAGTACTTAAACTAAAGTTAGCAATGGAATAACGTTTAACAGCATTTAACTGAGCTTATAACTTACATTAAACTTACTTACAGGCCTAACTTACTCAGCTATCTCAGGTACTTAAACACCCAAGAGAGCAGCATTTCTCCCCCGTTTGCCAGAGCACAGGCACACGTGTGTGCACACAGGCAGAAAGAGTCAGTGCAGGGTACCTGTGAAAAATGCCCCTCAAAGGTACTGCAATACTCCAGATGGGGAGTATGCTGCATTTGGGGATCCCCCAAGTGCAGAAAATGGAAGAGTTCCTGGCTCAGAGAGGCCCCAGCACAGGGAAGTTGCTGTTGCAGCTGCTGCAGCCCCAGCAGAGCTCCAAGGGTCTCAATCAGGGCTGCTGTTTATAGGGCCCAAGGGATGGGTTTTTGTCATAAAAACGTTTCAGCCTGGCCACAGATTGTGTCAGCACTTTCTTTGAAAGTGTGCCATTCAGGCAAAAACAAAGTTTCCAAGACTGTTAAGAAAACCAAAAACCGAAAAAGAGCAGGAGGTCGTTAGACAGCAGCAGTTCCTGGGAGCAGACAGTGGTTCAGATAAGCTCAAGAGGAGCTGAGCCCAGGTACTGTTCATCAAGGCCGAGGCCCACCAAACACCTCCAGATCACAGTGCAGCTTGAGAAGGAGGGGATGCACCACTGCAACCTTAGCTCTGTATATAGGCATTCGTAGAACCCTGTGCAAGAGACAAGAAACATTTTCTGCCTTATGAATGTTACACTGGTTGGGGTAGTGTGCAAATTAGTGCCAGGGTTGTGATTTGACCCCACACAGGCCATTACCTAAGAGCTGGACTCAATCCTTGTAGGTCCCTTCCACCTCAAAGGCTTCTGTGAAATGGCCTTGTGTGACCCCAATCAGTATTTACAGTGCCAATGGTGCTGTTGTCGTTGCTTACTGCATTATTCTGTTACATTTGCATTAAACTCTTGTGCTTTCCCTCAGCTGTCCCTTGTGTCCCCTTGGCGCTGACAGCCCCATTCCTAGCCCTGCTCCCCCTGTCCCATTCCATGGGTCCTGGGTTGCAATATAGATGTGTTTAAGTATTCTATTACCACCAGCTGTGGGCCGTTAGCTGCTATCACCTGCTAATGACCCACTCCGGATGACAGGCAATGGGCCATCCGTTAGCTGTTATCAGCTGCTAATGACCCACTCCGGATGACAGGCAATGGGCCATCAGGGACCCACCGTGTGACTCATGGACTTATCTCCCATTGTGGGATGCTCTGCCCAGGAGGGAGGAGCCAGGTGTTCCCACCTGGATATAACCTGGCCTTGGAACTGCCTGAGCTAGCCCTGTCTACTGGGTTCCCAGAGGATAAGAGCTACCACTGGATCTTCAGCTGGAGACTAGACCTTCACAGGATCACCGCTTCAACTGGACTACTTCAGTTGGACTGCTACTACCACCCTAACAGGGTGTTAGGTTGTATCTGACTTTGTCAGTGCTTTTCCTTGTATTATTTCACTTATTTTTAATTTCAATCTTGACTTGTGATCTCCCACTGGTTTGTCTTCAAACCAACACATATTTTGGCGCCCAACGTGGGGCACGACCTGGGGAAAATCAGAAATCTTATCACCATGATGCTCAGCCTGTCTATGTGGGTAATGTATCTTACCCTCTATATTTTCCCTCAAATGGGAAACTATCTGCCCGTCGTATTGCTCCTGTTGCGACCAGGGAATGGCATGAGAATTGCTCTATTGGTTTATTATGCCTATTGCATGGTAACCTGTGAGGCAATGAATGCCATTCGTTATATATACTCGACTTTGTCTGTCTGGCCTAACTTGAGCTGCTACGTCTGGGACCTGGTCGGGGGTTGAGAATTTCTTCCCATTCCTGTTACTAAGCAACAAATAGTTAGATGTTTAGAGTAATCAAAAGACAAAGGTGGGCTTGGGCGAGGCAGGGTAAGGGAACACCCGGCCCTTGAAGCGGGAGTCTCGCTCTCTCGTGGTTCGGACGCTGAGAGGAGAGGCTGCTCTTTGCTTTTCGGCTGGACCAGAGGGAATCCAACTGTGCCCTGTTTTCTCTTCTCCTGACTGGGTGAGCTTGGATTCAACCTTTTCTCCCCACGGGAAAGGGCACGTTTCCCCGGGCTGCGTTTCCTCGCAGCCACTGCCGGGAAAGTCCCGCGGCCCCTGCTGCCTGCCCCCCGCCCTCTGCCGCACGAGACCACGGCGTCTGCTGTGACTGCAGAAAATCCTCGCTGGCTGGCCGAGGAGAGGGCCAACTCCTGACCCTGCCGCTCCGCTCGCCACTCCGAGCTGCTTTGCTGCCTGCTTTCTCATCTCTCCGCCATTATCGGCTGCCACTACCTGACCTGACCCTGCGCCACAGCGCCACCTGCAGCCGCTCGGGAGTCATCGCGCCTGCCCTGCCTAGCCGGGAGCTCAACAGCGCCACCTGCAGCCGCTCGGGAGTCATCGCACCTGCCCTGCCCGGCCGGGAGCTCAACAGCGCCCCTGCTGCTTGCAACCATGATTACACCACACGGGCAAAGGCTCAGCAGCTCACAAGCCATCTGCTATTGGTTTTCTGGTTCTAGTTCTGGTTGCTATTATTGTTATTGCTTGTTTATAGATACTAGTAAAGAACTGATATTCCTTTTTTCCCATACCTTTGCCTGAAAGCCCTTGATTTACAAAATTGAATAATTCGGAGGGAGGGAGGAAAGGAAATCACATTCTCTGTCCTGGGGGAGGGTTCAACCTCTCTTGGCAGACACCTGTCTTTCAAACCAAGACAGACCTCCTCAGCAATCGCACCCACCCTCTGGGACTAGGAGCAGAGAGCGGTTTCTTCCAGCATTTCAGGCCGGGCACAGCCATCTTTGACAATATTGAGTTCTCTCTGGATGCTAAGGATGGCATAATCTTCCTGTCAGTTCTGTTTTCCTTTTTCTCTGCGACCAGCACCGTGTACCTCCTGCTGAAGAACAGAACAATACTTTGTCTTCTTGAGGAGGAGAAACAAAGCAAATCAGAACAGCCCAAGCCCGTAGCAGTTGCCCCCGTCCAGAAAAAGAAATCCAAGAGCAAATCAGTCTGCATAGCGACTGATGAGGATGCAGCAGGACCATCCCACCAAGCAGAAGAGACAGAGCCAGAGATCATCACTCGCTCTCTATCCCTGGGGGAGCTGCGTGACCTACGGAGGGAATTCACCCGGCAGGCGAACGAGTCCATCTTGACCTGGCTGCTCCGCATCTGGGATGCCGCAGCTAACGACACCATTCTGGACGGAAGTGAGGCCAGGCAACTGGGATCCCTGTCCCAGGATGTGGTTATTGACCAGGGGATTGGGAAAACCCAGGAAACTCTCAGCCTCTGGCGGCGATTGCTGGCGAGTGTACGGGACAGATACCTGTGTAAAGAAGACCTCCAAATGCACCAAAGGAAATGGAACACGATAGAACAAGGTATCCGATGCCTGAGGGAATTGGCCGTGCTAGAGATCATTTTCTCGGACAATGAGAGATTCCCCAAGAGCCCAGATAATGTCCAGTGCACTTCACAAATGTGGCTGAGATTCGCGCGGCTCGGACCAGAGATATACTCTCGTTATCTGGCAACACTGCAGTGGAGGGAAGGCGAAGACAAGGTGGGTGTGTTAGCAAACAAACTGAGAATTTACGAGGACACTGTCACTGCTCCACTACGCACCCATGTCTCATCAGTGGAAACAAACCTGGCCGAGCAAGTCCGGAGCTTGATTGAAGAGAGCCACCAGAAACTAAGGAAAGAGCTCAAAGAAGGATTTTTCCATGCCACACCGAAACCAACCAGAGTCTCTGCCATCAGGAGCAGACGTCCCCCAGCCAGGGAAAGAAAACAAACTCCGCGACGTGACCTCTGGTTTTTCCTACAGGATCATGGGGAAGACATGAGAAAGTGGGATAGGAAACCCACCTCCTCCTTAGCAGCCCGGGTACGTGAATTGAAAAGAGAAACATCCACTTCAGGAGGCTCATCTAGGTACAACACTGCCCCAGTCTCTTGTGGACAGAACCCCAGACAGCATGGAAATGATGATATGACTGATCCTCTTGAAGGTACCTCAGGAACACATTTACAGGAGGAGAGCATTGTGCACCAAAAACAGGATTAAAGGAGCCCTGCCTCTAGCCGGGTAGAGGAAAGGGATAACCGGATCTATTGGACTGTGTGGATCCGATGGCCTGGCACGTCTGACCCACAAAGATACACGGCTTTGGTTGATACCGGCGCTCAGTGCACCTTGATGCCATCCAGGTATGTGGGGACCGAATCCATTTCTATTTCTGGGGTGACAGGAGGATCCCAGCAGCTGACTGTACTGGAAGCTGAAGTGAGTTTAACTGGGAACGAGTGGCAGAAACACCCCATTGTGACTGGTCCAGATGCCCCATGCATCCTTGGCATAGACTATCTCAGGAGTGGATATTTCAAAGACCCAAAGGGACATCGCTGGGCTTTTGGGATAGCGGCCATAGAGACAGAAGATATAAGACAACTGAATACCCTGCCTGGTCTCTCAGACAACCCATCTGCTGTAGGACTACTGAGAATTGAAGAACAGCGGGTACCAATTGCTACAGCAACAGTGCACCGCCGGCAATACCGCACAGACAGAGACTCTGTGGCCCCCATCCATAAGATGATTCGGGAACTGGAGAGCCAAGGGGTGGTCAGCAAGGCCCACTCACCCTTTAACAGCCCTATATGGCCGGTGCGTAAGTCCAGTGAAGAATGGAGACTGACGGTGGATTACCGTGGCCTGAATGAAGTCACACCACCACTGAGTGCTGCTGTACCGGACATGTTGGAACTTCAGTACGAGCTGGAATCCAAGGCAGCAAAGTGGTATGCGACCATTGATATTGCCAATGCCTTTTTCTCCATTCCGCTGGCAGCAGAGTGCAGACCTCAGTTTGCTTTCACCTGGAGGGGCGTGCAGTACACGTGGAACCGACTGCCCCAGGGGTGGAAGCATAGTCCCACCATCTGCCATGGACTGATCCAGGCTGCACTGGAAAAGGGTGAGGCTCCAGAACATTTGCAGTATATTGATGACATCATTGTGTGGGGGGACACAGCAACGGAAGTATTTGGGAAAGGAGAGAAAATCATCAGAATTCTCCTGGAAGCCGGTTTCGCCATCAAGAAGAGTAAAGTCAAGGGACCTGCCCGAGAGATCCAGTTCCTGGGAGTAAAGTGGCAAGACGGACGGCGTCAGATTCCTTCTGAGGTCATCAATAAGATCACCGCGATGTCTCCACCAACCAACAAGAAGGAGACGCAAGCCTTCCTAGGCGCCATAGGCTTTTGGAGAATGCACATCCCTGAGTACAGCCAGATCGTGAGTCCTCTCTACCTCATAACCCGCAAGAAGAACGATTTCCACTGGGGCCCTGAACAGCAGCAAGCCTTCACCCAGATCAAACAGGAGATCGCTCATGCGGTAGCACTTGGCCCAGTCAGGACAGGACCAGAGGTAAAGAATGTGCTTTACTCTGCAGCCGGGAGCCATGGTCTGTCCTGGAGCCTTTGGCAGAAGGTGCCTGGTGAGACCCGAGGCCGACCACTGGGATTCTGGAGTCGAAGTTACAGAGGGTCTGAAGTCAACTACACTCCCACCGAGAAAGAAATCTTGGCAGCTTATGAAGGAGTCCAAGCCGCCTCAGAGGTGATCGGCACAGAGGCACAACTTCTCCTTGCACCCCGACTGCCAGTGCTGGGGTGGATGTTCAAGGGAAGGGTTCCCTCTACCCACCATGCCACTGATGCCACGTGGAGCAAATGGATTGCCCTCATCACACAGCGCGCCCGTATTGGAAACCCGAATCGCCCTGGGATTCTGGAAATTATAACAAACTGGCCTGAAGGTGAGACTTTCAAATTATCTTCAGAAGAAGCAGAGGAGCAAGTAGCACGTGCCGAGGAAGCACCCCCGTATAATGAGCTGCCAGAGAGTGAAAGACGCTATGCCCTCTTCACCGATGGTTCCTGCCGAATTGTAGGCGCAGATCGGAAATGGAAAGCTGCAGTATGGAGCCCCACACGACAAGTTGCACAGGCTACCGAGGGACAAGGTGGATCGAGTCAGGTCGCGGAGCTTAAAGCCATCCAGCTGGCTTTGGATATTGCTGAACGAGAGAAATGGCCAAGGCTCTATCTCTACACCGACTCCTGGATGGTAGCCAACGCGCTGTGGGGATGGTTAGATTGCTGGAGAAGGGCCAACTGGCAGCGCAGAGGAAAACCCATCTGGGCCGCTGAGATTTGGCAGGACATCGCCGCCCGGGCAGAAAAGCTGACCGTGAAAGTTCAACACGTGGATGCACATGTACCTAAGAGTCGGGCTAATGAAGAGCATCGTAACAACGAGCAAGTGGACCGAGCTGCCAGAGTGAAAGTGTCACAGGTGGATCTGGACTGGCAGCACAAAGGAGAGTTATTTCTAGCTCGTTGGGCCCATGATGCCTCTGGTCATCAAGGGAGGGATGCAACGTACAGATGGGCTCGTGACCGAGGGGTGGACTTGACCATGGACAACATCTCACAGGTCATCCACAGCTGTGAGACTTGTGCTGCAATCAAACAGGCCAAGCGGGTGAAGCCTCTGTGGTACGGTGGACGATGGACAAAGTATAGGTATGGGGAAGTATGGCAAGTTGACTACATCACCCTTCCCCAAACCCACCAAGGAAAGCGCTACGTGTTGACCATGGTGGAAGCAACCACGGGATGGTTAGAGACCTACCCTGTGCCTCATGCTACTGCCCGGAACACCATCTTGGGTCTGGAAAAGCAAGTCCTGTGGAGACATGGTACCCCTGAGAGAATCGAGTCTGACAATGGAACCCATTTCAAGAATGGCCTCATAAGTACCTGGGCTAGAGAACATGGAATTGAATGGATATACCATATCCCCTATCATGCACCAGCTGCCGGGAAAGTTGAACGGTGCAATGGACTACTTAAGACAACTTTGAAGGCACTTGGCGGGGGAACTTTCAAAAATTGGGAAATGAACTTAGCAAAGGCCACCTGGATGGTTAACACAAGAGGTTCTATCAATCGAGCCGGTCCTGCCCAGTCCAAACCTTTGCACACAGTGGATGGAGATAAAGTCCCTGTGGTACACATAAGAGGCTTTTTAGGAAAGACTGTCTGGATTAGTCCCACCTCAGGCAAAGGCAAGCCCATCCGTGGGGTTGTTTTTGCCCAAGGGACTGGTTATACTTGGTGGGTGATGCAGGCAGATGGGGAAACCCGTTGTGTACCACAAGGAGACCTTATCTTAAGTGAGAACTGTGTAGATGGTAATAGAATAAGGGGTGGATAATGTCCTGGGTTGCAATATAGATGTGTTTAAGTATTCTATTACCACCAGCTGTGGGCCGTTAGCTGCTATCACCTGCTAATGACCCACTCCGGATGACAGGCAATGGGCCATCCGTTAGCTGTTATCAGCTGCTAATGACCCACCCCGGATGACAGGCAATGGGCCATCAGGGACCCACCGTGTGACTCATGGACTTATCCCATTGTGGGATGCTCTGCCCAGGAGGGAGGAGCCAGGTGTTCCCACCTGGATATAACCTGGCCTTGGAACTGCCTGAGCTAGCCCGGTCTACTGGGTTCCCAGAGGATAAGAGCTACCACTGGATCTTCAGCTGGAGACTAGACCTTCACAGGATCACCGCTTCAACTGGACTACTTCAGTTGGACTGCTACTACCACCCTAACAGGGTGTTAGGCTGTATCTGACTTTGTCAGTGCTTTTCCTTGTATTATTTCACTTATTTTTAATTTCAATCTTGACTTGTGATCTCCCACTGGTTTGTCTTCAAACCAACACACCATGGCAGCTGGCAGAGCCTTGGAGCTGCTGTGGGGGCTGTGGGGCTGTCCCAGGGGCTGCGTGCTGAGCTGGGGCTTCTTCCCAGTGCTCCCAGTTGACCCATCCAGCCTTGAGCAGCCAACAAGGGCTTCACTGGGCCAGCAGAGAGCAGCTGCTGGGGCAGCAACCTCAGTTTGCTTTGGTTTGCTCTTCCCAAGCTGGGGAACAATGATTTGGGGAGTTTTCTATCAGAAATTTCTCCCCTCCTCCACTCAGGCAAAAGGGTTTGGGGTAGTTTTACCCTTTTTGGGGGAAATCAAAGCACTGTGGGGCCAAGCGGGTTTGCCCGCAAACATGCTCCCACCATAGCGCCGCTGCTGCCCCACTAAAGCCCTGCCCCTGCCTGCCTGCCTGCCTGGGGGCGACACCGGCGCCGGCCTTGTCCCCGCTCGCTGGCACCAAGCAGCAATTGCGCTGGGACAATTGCGAGTGACAGCACAGCCAGCCAAGGGCAGCGAGGCGCGGGCTCTGCACAGCGCACAGCCCAAGCCCCGCGCTCTCAGTGCCCCCCGGGCTGGCCGAGGCCAAAGCCGCACATGAGGAACAGCCCTGCAACGGGCCCGGGCCCAAGGCGCCATTGCTCTGCAAATAGCCACAAAGTTCTCCGCACCTCCCGGCCCCGCCTCGGCACGCAGCCCCCGGGGCAGCCCCACGGCCCCCACGGCAGCTCCCAGCCTCTGCCAGCCGCCCTGCAACAGCCCAGGGGGAGCAGGCCAAGGGACGCAGCTGCCGGCGCCCAGGGGACACCAGGGACAGCGGGGGCACTTCACAAGCCTTTGATGCAAAAGAGAAAATCATCAGGAAGGAAAAAGCAACAGCAGCAATGGCTCCAGAGCACAGGGCCACACGAGGACATGGCACATTGCAGGGGGTGACGCTGGCCCCATGCCAGGCACCCAGCAGAGCTGCTCTCTCACTGCCCTGCACAGCCGCCATGGGGAGAGAAAATTGAACCAAGGCTTCCTGAGTTGATAGAAGGACCTGGCTAAGAGATCCCTCAACAAACACCTTTACGGACGAAAGACAGGCTCGGAATTGGTGATATGAATTTATTGCTAACAAACTCAGAGCAGGAGAAGAAAGAAAATTTGACCATTTAAAACACCTTCCCCTAACTCAACGGGGATCACCGGAGATCATCCACTGCAGATCTTCCCACAAGGGATGGAGTTGGAGCAGCAATGAAGCTCTTCCTGCACTTGGGACACCTGCAGGGCTTCCCTCACTGGTGCTTCCGTTGGTGCTGAGTCAAGTTAGAGATCTGTGAGAAGCTCCTCCCACACTTGGGACACTCATAGGGCTTTTCCCCAGAGTGGATGCGCCTGTGGATGATGAGCGTGGAGTTCTGGTTGAAGCTCTTACCACACTCCCCACATTCGTAGGGCCTCTCCCCAGTGTGGATGCGCCGGTGGGAGATGAGGTTGCCACTTTGCTTGAAGCCCCTCCCGCAGTCAGGGCAGCGGAAGGGCCTCTCCTGGGTGTGAATGCGCTCATGGAGAAGGAGATTGGAGCTGGTCTGAAACCTCTTCTCACACTCAGGACACTCATAGGGCCTCTCCCCTGTGTGGATCTTCTTGTGCTGGATCAGGGCGGAGCTGTGGCTGAAACTCTTCCCACATTCCTTGCATTGGGGGGGGGGGGGGGGGGGGGGGGGTCTTTTTTTTTTCCCCCCCCCCGGGGGGGGGGGGGGGGGCTCTTGGGGGTGGGGGGGGGGGGGGGGGGGGGGGGGTGGAACCCCTCCCCCCCACAGGCCAGGCGCCCCCCGGGGGGGGGGTTTTTTGGTGGGGGGGGGGGGGGTGGGGAGGTTTTCCCACATTCCTTGTAGTCGTAGGGTTTTTCCCCAGTGTGGATCCTCTGGTGCTCAATCAGCCCAGATCTCCACCTGAAGCTTTTCCCACATTCCCCACACTTGTGGGCCTTCTCTCTGCCCTGAGGCTTCTCCCCCAGCTCCGAGCTCCGGCTACATCTCCGGCTGCCTACCTGGCACAGCGAGGCTCTTTCCTTCTCGCAGCTCCCTGGGCTGCGTTTGCAGCTCCTCCTCCTGCAGCATCTCTGAGCCTTTTCCTCCTCCTCCATCCGGCCACGCCTTGGCAATGACAAATCCTGCTTTGGGGGAAAAACAAGGGCTCAGCACCTTGCCCTGGGGGTTCCTCCTGCCCAGCTCCAGCTCTGCAACTCTCCCAGGGGTTTGTCTCCATCAAAACCCCAAACCACCACCATTCACCTCAACACCCTCCCAGAACTTCCCCCTCTCTGCTCTTTTCACTTTGGCCTCCTCAGGGTCTCCCTTCCCTGCACTCATGGGGCTCCCGTGGCTCCTGGGTTTCCCTATTTTCCAGGGTCCCGCTTAGGGATGATTCGGGGGCTTTGGGGGTCCCAGGGCTCCCTTCTCCCCTCATTGTCTGCTCCGCGCTTCCAGGGATCCCAGGCTTCCCCCTTATCCACGCTCCCCCCTCTCCAGCCTGCCGGGGCTCCCCCACCTCCGCCATTGCCCCTCTCCCCTCACTCCACTACCCGGCTCCCGCCCTTCCCCTCCACCGCTCTCCCGGGGGGACCCCATGCCCCATGTCCCCCTCCCACCCCGCCACAGGGCCATGGCCACCTGCAGCCCCCAATAATATCCCCCAAAGCCCCATTGGCGCCTCAGCTTTGGCCTTCTGCCACACCCAAACACTGCCCCCGCACAATCAAACCCTCCCAGCGACCCTTCACGAGATTTGGGGCTCAATCCCGGAAGCTGCGAGCTCCAAATACCCGCCCAGAAAAAACGCCGCTCGGGGACCCCCGAGACATTTGGGGCGACTTCCTCCTCCCCCTCACCTGCGGCATGCGGGGCGACGATGCTCCCGGCGCCGCGACACACAAAGAGCTCCGCGCTGCTTCGGCTGCTCCTCCTCTTCCTCTCTCCAACCTCTTCCTGTTCCTCCTCTTCCTCTCTCCTCCTCCTCCCGCGGCTCCTCCTCCTTCCTCCTCCCGCCTTCTCCTCCTCGGATGTCCGGCCTTTCTCCCGCTCCTTCCTCATCCCTCCTCCTCCTCCTCCATCCCTTCTCCTCCTCCCCCCAAGCCCAGCGCCCACCCTTTCCCCCCTATTCCCCACGCCATCGCATCCCGCGGGAGGAGCCGGGATGGAGCCGGGGCAGGTCGGGCTGGGGCAGCGCTGGGCTCCGGGCCAGGCCTGGGCGCCCCCCACGCGCCTCCTCCCCAAATTGGCCTGGCGGGAAGCGCTGGGGGCGAGGGCGTGGCGCAGGTGGGGTTGGGGTGGGGAGCGCTGGGCGCTGCGGGTCTGCCTGGGAACTGGAGAGTCATCAGTGCCGCGAGCTCGGATTGGATCATAATCGCTCAGCGCCTTCTCCCATTGGCTCATTTTCGCTGGGTAATTTTTCGGGGCTATTTTTCTATGGGGTTTGGAGGTTCTGGGGGGCTCAGGGGGGTCTCAGCGCCTTTTTTGGGCTTCGCTGGGTGCCGTGTCGGGATTTAGCTGCCTCCCAAGGCCTCCCAGAGCGCGGTGACACTTGGGGACACACGGGGGTCCCCATTCCCGATCCATCCCAGGGTCATGTCTACACCCCAATCACAGCCTCACCGCGGTGTCCCCCCAAGTCCCTCCCCAGTGCCCCCCAAGAAACGCGACCGGAGCCAACTGGGAAGCTTTATTGGGAGCACTGGGAGCAGCCGGGCGGGGTCAGAGTGACAGCAGGGCTGGGGGGACACACGACCCCCCCAAAATCAGCGCGGGGACAGAGCGGGGGGTCCCGGCCGGGCCCGAGGCCACGGGGAGGGGCTGCGGCCGGCGGCTGCTCAGGAGCTCTGTGGGCAGAGAAAAGGGGGTGACACCAGGCTGGGGGCCCCGGTGGGAGCACAGCCGCTCCGGGGCAGGGGGGACACGACCCCCGGGACCCCCCCTCACCTTCTTGCGCAGGTAGAAGCCGAGCCCCAGCGCCAGGAAGACGAAGCCCAACACGAAGCCCCCGATCCCCGTCAGCATCTTGCTGCGGGCAGCGTCCGGCAGCATCTCTGGGGGGTCAGCAGGGCTCAGAACCCCCAAAAACCTCTCACCGACACCCCAAGCCCCTCCAAGCACCCTCCCAGTCGCCCCCAGCCCACCCAGGAGCCCCTGAAACCTCCTCCCAATCCATTCCCAGCCTCCCTAGGACACACCAAAGCCCCTCCCATCGTTGTCAGCACCCCACAACCCCTCCCAGTTGCCTCCCACCGCCCCAGGACCCCCAAACCCTCTCCCAGTTCCTTCCCAGCCCCACCAGGACTACCAAGATCCTTCCCAGTCTCTTCCCAGCACAACCAACCTCATTCCAACCTTTGCTTTTCCATCCCCAATCTTCATCTTGCCCCAATCTCCTTCCAGCCCCTCCAACCTCTCTCCACCTCCCTCCCAGTTCCCCCCAGCACAGCCCAATCCCCCTGCCAGCCCCCCAGTGCCTCCCCCGCTCCCCCCGGCGCTGTGGGCTCTGGCCGTACCCCAGTGGCGCCTCAGGGGCTGCTCCAGGCTGACGTGCTCCACCTGGCAGCTGGAGGTGACCCCGCGCCGGGGGCGTTTCCAGCAGCACCAGCAGCTGGTAGGTCCAGTCCCCGTTGGGGAGCAGGTCGGTGGTCATCACTTGCTCCGAGAGCTCCTGCTGGCCCTGGAACCACCTCAGCTGCACCTGCGCAGGGTAGAAATCCATCATGGAGCACAGCAGGCGGCCGGGCTCGGGCTGGGAGCTCGAGGGCACCAGCGAGATGGACACGCTGGGATGGTCAGAGGACTTGGGGATTCCCCCAGTGCCGCCCAAGCCGCAGGGAATTGCTCCAGGGATCGAGTGCTGGGGGAAAAGGGAATCACCCTTCTTGCATCCCAACCCCACGTTTTCCTCCCCTGTCCTCCCCTTTCCCACCATTCCCCCCAACCCACAGACCTCTCGAAATTTGGTTGTCCCATCTCCCTCCTGCTCTCTTTCAGGGTCTGAGCTCCCTCTTTTGCCCTGCTCTTCTGCTCCTTCTCCATTGTCCCCCAATGCCCAACCCTCCTGCCCCGTGCTTGGTTTTGGGAATTCCCAGCCCCTCCTGCTCAGTCTGGGTGTCCCAACCCCCCTTTCACTCAATTTGGGCAGCTCCTGGCAGCTTTGTTCTGGGAGCAATCCCTGAGTTTCAGGATTTTTGGGATGCAGTTTTGGAGGGGGACATCTCTGTCTGGATTTCCCCTCCCTGCTGTGGCTTCTCAGCTGCCCCTGACACCCTGGGGTGCTGGGATTTCCTTCCTGGGGACAAGGACGTTCATTCCCTTCCAGGAGCCCAATGCCCGCCTGGGGGTCCATCCAGCTCAGGGGGTCCTTGATCAGCTGCCCCAGAGACTCTGCCAGGGTCTCCCAGCACAACCAGAGCTGCTCAGCCTGGGGTCCTCAAGTCCCTGCTAGGAACCCTTAACCCTCTCAAACCCAGCATCCCCCACATCCCCTGGAAGTTTCCCCCATGGCACCTCCATGGCCATGTCCCCACGTGTCACTGGCCATGTCCCACCATGTCTCCGCACTATGTTCCCATTCCACATTGTCCCCCATATCTCCATCCATGCCCGTGGCCCCCAGTGACCTCAGGAATGGCCACATCTCTGTCCATGTCGATGTGTCCCCATGTCACTCTCCATGTCTGTGTCTCTCATGTCCCCCCCTACCCAGGTCGCAGTCCAATGTCTTTATTTTTACCCCAAGTTCAGGTGTTTTGAATGGATGAAGAGAAATGAAGAGAAAACCAAGGGTGAAAGAAAAGGATTTATGTTGCTGTGCTGGCTGAGGATCCAATGCTTGGGTGGGAGGGAAGAACCCTTCTTAGGGAGGTTTCCACCCCACTGCCTCTAAAATCTTGGTCTTTGTCCCAGTCCGTCACCATTTCACTGGGGAAATGGGCCATAGGAAATCAGAATCATGGAATCACTGAGGTTGGAAAAGACCTCCAAGGCCATCCAGTGTTCCTTGATGCCATAGGAGAAAAGGATTGGATGGAGCAGCTGAGATTTTTGGGGTCAAAAATCGACAAATCTGCCCTTCTGTGGGAATTCCTGATATCGGCCCGAATCCTGATGGATGTTCCTGCCCCTGCGCAAGAACATCCAGGTGCCCACGGAGAGCCAGGAGGATGTGGAGCCTCCAGCCAGGTGTGTTCCCCACACGGATCACCAGCACCACGGATGACCAGGGCTCTGCACAACGGGGTCACTGGGGATCATCCAATGCAGATCTTCCCACAGGGGATGGGAGTTGGAGCAGAGCACAAAGCTCTTCCTGCACTCAGGGCACTTCAAGGCTTCCCTGACTGGTGGCTCTGTTGGTGTTGGGTCAAGGTAGATCTGCTGGGGAAGCTCTTCTCACACTCAGGACACTCGTAGAGCTTCTCCCCAGTGTGGAGGTGCCGGTGTCTGACAAGGGTGAAGTTGTGGTTGAAGCACTTCCCACAGCCAGGGCAGCGGAAGGGCCTCTCCCCTGTGTGGATCCACTGATGCTGGATGAGATGAGAGCTGCTGTGAAATCTCTTCCTGCACTCGGGACACTGGTAGGATCTCTCCCCGCTGTGGATGTGCTGGTGTTTCCTCAGGGTGGAGCTCCACCCAAAGCACTTCCCACATTCCAAGCAGGTGTAGGGCCGTTCCCCGGTGTGGATCACCTGGTGCTGGATCAGGCTGGAGCTATTGCTGAAGCTCTTCCCACATTCCCCACACTCATAGGACCTCACCCTGGTGTGGATGAGCTGGTGTTTTCTCAGGGTGGAGCTCTACCCAAAGCAATTTCCACATTCCCCACACTCATAGAGCTGTTCCTCTGTGTGGATCACCTGGTGCCGGATCAGGCTGCAGCTCTTGCTGAAACTCTTCCCACATTCCCCACACTTGTGAGGCTTCTCTCTACCCTCAGGCTTCTCCCCCAGCTCCGAGCTCCGGCTGCATCTCCAGCCGCCTTCCCGGCACAGCGAGGCTCTTTCCTCCTCGCAGCTCCCTGGGCTGCGTTTGCAGCTCCTCCTCGGGCAGCATCTCCGGGCCTTTTCCTCCTCCTCCATCCGGCCACGCCTTGGTGTTGGGGGTTGAGAATTTCTTCCCATTCCTGTTACTAAGCAACAAATAGTTAGATGTTTAGAGCAATCAAGCCTTTTGTAAAAGACAAAAGCTGGGCTTGGGCGAGGCAGGTGAAGGGAAGAGGGAGGCCTTGGAACCCCGCTCTCCTGGTTCGGACGCTGAGAGGAGAGGCTGCTCTTTGCTTTTCGGCTGGGACCAGAGGGAATCCAACTGTGCCCTGTTTTTCTCTTCTCCTGACTGGGTGAGCTTGGATTCAACCTTTTCTCCCCACGGGGCAGGGCACGTTTTCCCCCCGGGCTGCGTTTCCTCGCGGCTGCTGCCGGGAGAGTCCCGCAGCCTCTGCTGCCTGCCCCCGCCCTCTGCCGCACGAGACCGCGGCGTCTGCTGTGACTGCAGAAAATCCTCGCTAGCTGGCCGGGGAGAGAGAGCCGGCGCCCGCACCTGCCGCCCTGCTTTCTCGCTGCTCCGAGCTGCTTTTCGCTGCCCTGCGTCCTTCTCAGCCTGCCCGCCATTACCAGCTGCTGGACGCTGACCTGACCCTGCGCCACAGCGCCACCTGCAGCCGCTCGGGAGTCATCGCAGCTGCCCTGCCCAACCGGGAGCTCAACAGCGCCACCTGCAGCCGCTCGGGAGTCATCGCACCTGCCCTGCCCGGCCGGGAGCTCAACAGCGCCCCTGCTGCTTGCAACCGTGATTACACCACACGGGCAAAGGCTCAGCAGCTCACAAGCCATCTGCTATTGGTTTTTCTGGTTCTAGTTCTGGTTGCTATTATTGTTATTGCTTGTTTATAGATACTAGTAAAGAACTGATATTCCTTTTTTCCCATACCTTTGCCTGAAAGCCCTTGATTTACAAAATTGAATAATTCGGAGGGAGGGAGGAAAGGAAATCACATTCTCTGTCCTGGGGGAGGGTTCAACCTCTCTTGGCAGACACCTGTCTTTCAAACCAAGACACTTGGCAATGACAAATCCTGCTTTGGGGGGAGAAACAAAGAGTGAGCACCTTGGATTTGGGCTTCCTTCTGCCAGGTCCATCTCTGGAAGTCACCAGGCATCTTGTGTCTGTAAAAACCTCTAAAACACCAAGATGCAGCCCAAAAAACTCCCACACATAAAGACACAGCCCCTAAAGTCCCAAAACATCCAGATTCAGCCAAAACCCCCCCAAAATATAAAGATTTAGGCCACCACCAAAACACTAAACCACCAACATTTAGCCCAATAAACTTTAGAAACACCACGAGTTAACCTCTGTGAACTGTGGATCCACTGCCCCAGTCACCCTGCTGGATGTGGGGGAGAGCTGCAGATACAGGGAGTGGTAGAACCAAGTGGTGACTCCTCACACTCCTCTTGCCCTCACTACTCCTCCTTCTGCAAAAGGGGGGAGCGGAAGAATCAGGCACAGAGGTGCAGGGCTGGCCGGGGCTGTGGGGCAGCCGAGGCTCAGGGACAGGCAGTGCTGTTATGATCCAATTATTAAGGTTCTTTGGAAATATGTCTGCCTGAATTAAGGTGTAAACTGAGACCATATGCCAGTCAATAGTATAGGTTTTATTCGATAGTAAATATGAGAGAGAGAGGGAGGAAAAGAGAGAAAAGGAGAAGTAGGAAAAGAGGGTGGGGGGGACAGAAAGAGGGAGAAAGAAAATATCACCATCTGTGGATCCCAGCGAAGTTGGATTGATCCTCTCCAGCTGGTGTTCTTGGTGGTGATGGTCCCCCTGGAAAGCACAGAATGCCATGGGTTAATATACAGTCAGGCCAGGGGCAATGTCCAGGCATGTCCCCCGGGGGAGGGAGCAGTCTCTAGCAGCAGACTCTGCTTACATCACGTGCAGTCCTGTGTTGCAAGGCCTCTGGGGAGCACTTTGGGGGGTCTTTGATGGATTGTGACTCCCCCTCAGCTCCTGTCATGTGAAAGCCCCGTGGATGAGGCCGGTGGGGTTGGGGGTTCCACAGCTGGGCAGTTTGTGTAAGGGAGGATGGGTGTTTGTTGCCTCTGACCAGAGGTTACACCACACACCCCAAACATCCTCCTCCTCCCCCCTCAGCTGGGGGGGGAAGTTTGTGCAAATCTGGCTTCTGTGAGCTGTGCTCTGCCCCCACCCCAAACTCAGCCAGGGATGATTCCCAGAGCAGCTGGTGGCTTTGGCCTTTGTGTATGCATACCTTTCCCTCAGCCTGAGATGACTGAACAACAGGGTTTCCCTTCATGGAATCTCAGCAGTTTGACTCTCAGTCCAAAGTCCCCTTCAGGGAGGCTTCTTTGATTGTAGCTTCTTTATACACTTCTTTGTTATAATGAGCAAAACTTTGTATCAATGTGTGAGGCATGAACTATTTCAGTCTCTGACAAGTGCCTGACCCCAACAACCCCCAGGCAGGGCCGGCAGTGGCCCCAGGCACCCATGAGGCTGCAGGACACCCCAGTCGCCTGCCTGGCCCAGGGAGCTGCCGGCCCTGCCTGCCGGGGGAGCTGCGTTTGGACACTGCGGCAGGACAGGGAGCAGCTCTGGGATAGGGGAATGGAGGGGAGGGTGAGCATGAGGAGGAAGGAATATCTGGGAAATGTGGATTATACATGGAAGGATCAGGATTTTATTTTAAGGATTTTGGTGGGATCACTGGAGAAATGAATGATTTTGCAGAAAGCTCAGCAGCTGTCACAGGATGAGCACCCACAGGCAGGGAGCAGGGCTGGAGGAGGGGCAGAATAAGCCCCGGGAGGAGTTGGTCACAAAGGCACAGCAGGGGAATGGAAGAAGGGATGAGGAAAAGGCCAAGGTGAAGGCAAAGGCCATGGCAGAGTTTCTGCAGCCCCTGAGGGATGAACTGCAGGGCCCAAGGGGGCCCCAGGACCGAGGGGACAGGGTCAGCCACAAGGATGTGGCACAGGCATTGCCCTCCTCAGCAGGGGAGAGCTGACCCAAACAGCCCTGGGAAGGAAGCAGGGTTCCATCTGCAGGGCACAAGGACACTGGAAGCAGAGACAGGAGGATCCTCAGCAGGAGGAAGTCCCCCTGTTGATGGAGATGGATTGGTAGTGGTGTTAGGTCTCCCATCGTAACAGGGACCCAGCTCACTGGGATGTGTCCCTTTAACACTCCTATCCTGCCAGTCAAGAAATCAGATGCAACCTATAGAATGCTGCAGGACCTAAGGATAACAAATGAGATTATTAAACCAAGGCACCCCACAGTCTCAGAGCCTTACACCATCTTGGACCAGGTTCCCTCCTCACACCACTGCTATTCATTACTTGATTTAAAAGATGCTTTCTGGGGATGCCCACTTGCAGAGGATTGTAAACAGTATTTTGCCTCTGAGTGCGAACAAGAGGAAGAAGGGAAAATGGTAAAGACATGGACAGTCCTTCTGCAGGGAAGCACGGAAGCACCAGTCTTTATTCGGGCAAGTATGCAGAAAATATAGAAAGAATTTAGCCCACCCCAGGGACTGGGCTATTGCAGGATGTGGATGACTTGCCAGGAATCAGGAGAAAAAGAGGAAGTGGTAGAAAAGCCACAGTGAAATTGCCTAATTTTCTGGCTAAAAGCTCTCAGTACCTGAAAAGAAGGCACAAGTGGTGGAGAAAAAGGTTAAATATGTGGGACATATTTTGACTGAAGGTTTGTAGTGTATTGACACAGAGAGGGTCCAGGGAATCTCAGAAGTACCATTGCCCAGGACTAAAAATGGAACTGTGACAATTTTTAGGATTAATAGGGAATTGCAGGACCTGGATTGAGGACTTCTCTGTTCTAGTCAGAACATTGCATGACTTTTTAACCCCAGAGAGCATCAATGTTGTGGTATGGACATGAGAAAGAGAGAAAAACTTGAGAAACTTAAAAGACAAATTGATTAATGCCCTAGCCACAGCTCTTCCAGACTCAGAAAAGATATTTGTGTTCTATGTGGATGATAAACAGGGCCATTCCAAATGAATTCTCATGCTAAAATGTTGAACCCAGTGGCCAGAGAGTGGCCTCATTGTCTGCAGAATTGTGCAGCCATGGCTTTAATGGGAACTGAGGCCTGAAAACTGACAATATGAGGATCTCTAATTTTTAAGTCTGGCATCAGTTAAGCATTGGTAACCAAAAGAGCCTCTAAATGGATGAGCAGGGCTCAGTTATTACAGTAGGAAACTTGTTTAATGGAACAGGAGGATTTAGCATTGAGGACAGGGGAAGGGTTTAACCCAACCTCCTGTTTGAATGGCCCTGGACATGGGGCTGGCAAGAAACACATGACTGCATTCAAGTGACAGAGCTCCAGGCCAGGCTAGGACAGATTTATGAGACACTCCCTGGCCCCAGGGAGGAAATGTGATTATTGATGTGTCTTCAAGGGCTGTAGAAGGGAAATGGGTCACAGGATACACTGCTATTAAGGGAAGGGAATTAGAGGAAGGGGGGAGGTTACAGGCTCAGCTCAGACAGCAGAGCTGTGTGCACTTGTGACAGCCTGGGAATTATATTGGGAAAACAGTGAACATTTGTGCTGATTCTAAACACACACATGGGGTGGTCCATGAGTTTGGAAAACTGTGGGAGGGAAGAGCTTTGTTAACCTGCAGGAGGAAAAATGTTCACTACTGAGAGCTGAATTACTAACCTATTGCAGGTGGTGAATTTACCAACAGGGGTGGCAATAATCCACCCTAGGGGACACCAGGCAGGGTGCTCAGGGGAGGCAATAGCTCATGGAATGCTGCAGGAAGAGGCTCTGAAAGTAACACTTTTGCCAGAGGTCTCCAAGATCCTCCCATTTGCTCCCAGTGGCTCAAACCTGCTGCCAGAGAAACTGTCTTTTCCACCAGAGGAGCTGGAGATCATTAAAAAGAGTGGCGCAGTGATGCCTTAAATGCTGATAAAAATTTGAGACACAGACACGCAGTTAGGAAAGAGGGGATAACTTGGTTTACAAAGGATCCAGGCACCACGACGTAGCCCGAGATACCCCCATATACAATTTATGGACACCTAGATAGAATACCTTTAAAAGTACTCCAATAAGAGAGTCTAACAAATGAATAATTCCCCTTATTAAAATTCCCCCCCCAAAAAAGATTACTACTTATTTCAAAAACATGTTCATGATGGGGCTCTTTCAAGGATTGGCAGAAGCCTGTCATGCTGTTGAGAGTAGCTGGGGATGTTGCTGCCCCAAAGGTTCTGAGCAGGGCAACGGTACAAGGGTTATAAACATGTAGGGTTAAGATACAGGGAGTAAAAAGTACAGGAATGGGGAAGGGTAAAAGGCTTATATATAAAGGATTCCATATATAAAGAAGAGTATAGAAGTGCCCCAGATTAGTCAGCCCAAGACCCATCCCCTAGGCCCAATCAGCAGAGCCCGAAATGACTCAATCCGGAGATAATTGGTTTGCAAAGGATGGCAAACATTATACCAAAAGCTTTGGCCCTACAAATATTGCAAAACTACTCCATGAAGGGAGTCACTGGGGCTCTCAAGATTGCCAGAAGCCTTCCTCAAGATGTCCTGCCTTGGGTCTTTCTGTTCTGCCAAAACAAGCTGTTGAAGGTTGCTTGATTTGTGCCAAAGCCAACAACCAGGTTAGAAAGAAACTTGCCAGGGAGGCAGGCCTTGGGCTGTACATCCTTTCCAACCATGCCAGGTGGATTTTACTGAAATGCCCTGAGCAGGAAGGCTTAAATATCATCTGGTAACAGCATGTTCTGAAAACACCCAGCTAACAGGGTGGCAGAAGCATTTCTGACTGCTTCAGCAACTACTGGATAAGTTATTAAGGAACAAATAATTATTAAGGAATTTTGGAACAAATAATTCCAGGATATGGGATTGTGGAGGGAATAGACTCAGACAGGGGAATTAACTTTACAGGAAAGATCCTTCAGGGGGTTATGGCTGCTTTAGGAATACAATGGGACCTCCATAACCCCTAGCACCCCCAGAGTTTGGGTTGGGTAGAACGAATGACTGGGGAAATAAAGAAACACCTTTTGAAGCTGGTGATGATGCCTAGACAGGCTTACCTAAAACAGAGGCTAGACAAAATTAAGAGAATAAAAAGCAGTTATATTTACTGAAGGGCCTTCAGGTACATTTAGGGCAGTCACAGCCCACCCAGGGGCTACTCACAAAATGGACAATGGGTCACAGGTTTTTCATACTTTATAAGTTTTTCCATTTGCATTTCGGGGGTTAATCCTCCAATTACAGGTGCAGCAAATGAAGTCAATTACATCAAGTTTGCTCCCCACCGATTCACTGTTGTTTCCATATCTTGGGGCCTCAGAGAATAAGGTGTCCTTGAGTTTGAGGCTTAGAGAGGAATTGTTTTGTCTAAAAATGAGAGAACAGTAGCTTAGCCCCCTGTATAGAGCTTACAGCTGTACATTAAAAATATAGAAGCTAAAATCCTAAGGCATCAGTGATTGAAATTAAGATGCCATGGGTGCAGCTTTTGCCATTGGCTTTGGCAAGAAGAAGAGCCAGACCCAGGGCAGATATTTCATTATCTCCCTTGGAATTCATGTTTGGAATTCCTTGCCCTGGTAATTCTAGACCTAATGTGTGGGGAGAAATAAGTGATGTACACTTAAAGCAGTCTGAGGCCAGAATCCTGTCTCTTGTGAAATCTCTTCCACAGGAAGCTCGGCTGGCACTGACCCTGCCTTTGCACTTTGCTGCTCACAACATCCAACCAGGACATTGGGGCCTGGATAAGGAGTGCAGAGAAGCACCACTGGTGCCCAAGTGCCATGGCCCATTCCAAGTGTCACTGAGCACAGAAACAGCTGCCAGCACAGCTCAGCACGGGGGGACCCCTCACCCTCGGCTCAAGGTCTCTGAAGCCCCACAGATTTGCACTTCCAGCTGCAGGAGGAGGATGGGAGGCTGCGACTGACCCTGCACACAAGGGGCCTGAGCAGCAGCCAGGGCTCCACATCGGGGGAAGCCCCTGGGCCTGCCCACACATCCCCTGCTGAAATAGTCTGTGTGGGCACCCCTCCTCTGGCATCTCCAGGCACTGGGGGCCAATCCTTGCTGGCACTGCTGGAGGTTCAGTGCTTTCTGTGCCTGCACTCACCATGGGTGGTGCAGAAGACACCATGAGAATCAGACTCTGGGTCTAAATCAGACTCACACACTGGGCTGGCTGTGATTAGATTACACCATTAGAATGTTTTTTCTTAATATTCCTACTTTTATGTTGTAGTTTGGTTTGGTTGAGGATGATGAGGTGGCAGCCAGATCTGCTGATCCTGACATGGCTACAAAAGGACAGAGAATAATATCACTGAGAATAACCCAAAAACCAAAGAAGGCTCAGGAAGAAGAAATTCAGTCAATCATAATTAAAACTTTGCAAAGAGAATTGCTGAGAAAACAAGAGGAGGAGGGATTGAAAGGAATAAGATAAATGTGTCTTTAGAAACAAATGCCATGAATGTTCTTGGAGATACGACCAGAGACTTGTAGATAAGAAAGTAAAGAGAGAAAACATCAATTTCAGACAATGTTACTAATCGACACCGACTGCTGCTCAGCCAAGGTCCTGCTCAATCGCTGAACTTTGAGAAGAACAAAGACTTAACAAAGCGATGAAAATTGCATGTTATACAAAAAGTGGGGGTGCATATTAAGGGACATAGGCAGCTGGTGGAGAGAGAAGCCTGTACCTTCCAAGTACCTCAGCCAGACGGCAAAGGGACAGGGAGATGCGGCCGGGAAATGAGCATAAAAAGGAGGCTGCGTTTTACAGACCCCATGGCAAATGCCCCACGGCCTCTCCCCCTGCCCATCCATAAAGTCACTTTTACACGACTCCTCTGTCTCCTGCGGGCACACAAACCTCTGGCCATGCGGATTTTCCCGCACAATGCCGCCGACAGCGCAGCCACCTCTGTGCTACCCACAGCAAGCGGGACGAGCCAGCGCTGCTCCGGCACCGCCTCCTGCCGAGGCAGCAGCGGCAAGGAGACCGCGGGCAGCCGCTCCCTCAGCGGCCTCAGGCCAGCGGCAACACGGCGCCACAGCCAGCGAGGGAGGGAGGGAGGACGGGAGAACGAAGCCGCCACAGCCCCCCTGCCGCCCCCTGCATCCCCTCCATCCGCCCGCAGCGAGCCCCGAGCCCCGGCACAAGCCAGCGCGGCTCCCACCCGCGCTGGGACAGCCTCTCCGAGCTCCGCCGCCGCCTCCCCGAGCTCCGCCCGCTGCCGCCGCTCCCGGGCCGCACACACGCTCCCACCATGGCGCCGCTGCTGCCCCACTAAAGCCCTGCCTGCCTGCCTGCCTGCCTGGGGGCGACACCGGCGCCGGGCTTGTCCCCGCTCGCTGGCACCGAGCAGCATGCGCCGGGAAAATTCCGAGTGACAGCACAGCCAGCCAAGGGCAGCGAGGCGCGGGCTCTGCACAGCGCACAGCCCAAGCCCCGCGCTCTCAGTGCCCCCCGGGCTGGCCGAGGCCAAAGCCGCACATGAGGAACAGCCCTGCAACGGGCCCGGGCCCAAGGCGCCATTGCTCTGCAAATAGCGACCAAGTTCTCCGCACCTCCCGGCCCCGCCTCGGCACGCAGCCCCCGGGGCAGCCCCACGGCCCCCACGGCAGCTCCCAGCCTCTGCCAGCCGCCCTGCAACGGCCCAGGGGGAGCAGGCCAAGGGACGCGGCTGCCGGCGCCCAGGGGACGCCAGGGACAGCGGGGGCACTTCACAAGCCTTTGATGCAAAAGAGAAAATCATCAGGAAGGAAAAAGCAACAGCAGCGCTGGCTCCAGAGCACAGGGCCACACGAGGCCATGGCACATTGCAGTGGGGTGACGCTGGCCCCATGCCAGGCACCCAGCAGAGCTGCTCTCTCACTGCCCTGCACAGCTGCCATGGGGAGAGAAAATGGAACCAAGGCTTCCTGAGTTGATAGAAGGACCTGGCTAAGAGATCCCTCATCCAACACCTTTGTGCACAAAACAGGCTTGAAATTGGATATGTGAACTGAATTTATTGCTAACAAACTCAGAGCAGGAGAAGAAGGAAAATTTGACCATTTCAAACACCTTCCCCTCACCCGACGGGGATCACCTGGAATGGGGGTCACCAGGATTCTGCCCAACGGGGATCACTGGGGATCATCCAGTGCAGATCTTCCCAATGGGGATGGAGTTGGAGCAGCAATGAAGCTCTTCCTGCACTCGGGACACTCGTAGGGCTACTCTCACTGGTGCCTCCGTTGGTGCTGAGTCAAGTGAGAGCTCCTGGAGAAGCTCTTCCCACACTCAGGACACTTGTAGGGCTTTTCCCCAGTGTGGATGTGCTGGTGGGTGATGAGGTGGGAGTTGCGCTTGAAGCCCTTCCTGCAGTCAGGGCAGCGGAAGGGCCTCTCCTGGGTGTGAATGCGCTCATGGACGAGGAGATCGGAGCTGGTCTGACACCTCTTCCCACACGTCCCACACTCATAGGGCCTCTCCCCGGTGTGGATCTTCTTGTGCTGGATCAGGTGGGAGCTTTGGCTGAAGCTCTTCCCACATTCCTGGCAATCATAGGGCTTTTCCCCAGTGTGGACCATCTGGTGCCGCATCAGGGCGGACATACAGCTGAAGCTCTTCCCACATTTTCCACACTCGTAGGGCTTTTCCCCAGTGTGGATCCTGTGGTGCACATTGAGCTCAGCTTTTGATCCAAAGCTCTTCCCACACTCCCCACACTCATAGGGCTTTTCCCCAGTGTGGATGCGCCAGTGGGTGATGAGGTGGTAGTTTTGCTTGAAGCCCTTCCCACAGTCAGGGCAGTGGAAGGGCCTCTCCTGGGTGTGAATGCGCTCATGGCGGAGGAGACAGGAGCTCGTCTGAAACCTCTTCCCACACTTCCCACACTCATAGGGCCTCTCCCCGGTGTGGATCTTCTTGTGCTGGATGAGGTGGGCCCTGACGCTGAAGCTCTTCCCACATTCCACGCAATCATAGGGCTTTTCCCCAGTGTGGATCACCTGGTGCAGGATCAGGTAAGATCTCTGCCTGAAGCTCTTCCCACACTCCCCACACTCGTAGGGCTTTTCCCCAGTGTGGATCCTCTGGTGCACGATCAGCCGAGATCTCCACCTGAAGCTTTTCCCACATTCCCCACACTTGTGGGGCTTCTCTCTGCCCTCAGGCTTCTCCCCCAGCTCCGAGCTCCGGCTGCATCTCCGGGCCTTTTCCTCCTCCTCCATCCGGCCACGCCTTGGCAAGGACAAATCCTGCTTTGGGGGAAAAACAAGGGCTCAGCGCCTTGCCCTGGGGGTTCCTCCTGCCCAGCTCCAGCTCTGCAACTCTCCCAGGGGTTTGTGTCCATAAAAACCCCAAACCACCACCATTCACCTCAAAACCCTCCCAGGATTTCCCCCTCTCTGCTCTTTTCACTTTGGCCTCCTCAGGGTCTCCCTTCCCTGCACTCATGGGGCTCCCGTGGCTCCTGGGCTTCCCTATTTTCCAGGGTCCCGCTTAGGGATGATCCGGGGGCTTTGGGGGTCCCAGGGGTCCCTTCTCCCCTCATTCTCTGCTCCGCGCTTCCAGGGATCCCAGGCTTCCCCCTTATCCACGCTCCCCCCTCTCCAGCCTGCCGGGGCTCCCCCAGCTCCGCCATCGCCCCTCTCCGCTCACCCCACTCCGGGGCTCCCGCCCTTCCCCTCCACCGCTCTCCCGGGGGGACCCCATGCCCCATGTCCCCCTCCCACCCCGACACCGGGCCATGGCCACCTGCAGCCCCCAAAATATCCCCCAAAGCCCCACTGGCGCCTCAGCTTTGGCCTTCCGCCACATCCAAACATTCCCCCCGCACAATCAAACCCTCCCAGCGACCCTTCACGAGATTTCGGGCTCAATCCCGGAAGCTGCGAGCTCCAAACACCCGCCCAGAAAAAACGCCGCTCGGGGACCCCCGAGACATTTGGGGCGACTTCCTCCTCCCCCTCACCTGCGGCATGCGGGGCGACGATGCTCCCGGGGCCGCGCCGGACAAAGAGCTCCGCGCTTCTTCTGCTGCTCCTCCTCTTCCTCTCTCCAACCTCTTCCTGCTCCTCCTCTTCCTCTCTCCTCCTTCCTCCTCCCGCGGCTCCTCCTCCCCCCTCGGATCTCCGGCCTTTCTCCCGCTCCTTCCTCATCCCTCCTCCTCCTCCTCCTCCTCCTCCTCTTCCATCCCTTCTCCTCCTCCCCCCAAGCCCAGCGCCCACCCTTTCTCCCCCTTTTCCCCACGCCGTCGCATGCCGCGGGAGGAGCCGGGATGGAGCCGGGGCAGGTCGGGCTGGGGCAGCGCTGGGCTCCGGGCCAGGCCTGGGCGCCCCCCAGGCGCCCCCTCCCCAAATTGGCCTGGCGGGAAGCGCTGGGGGCGACGATGGGGGCGCAGGTGGGGTTGGGGTGGGGAGCGCTGGGCGCTGCGGGTCTGCCTGGGAACTGGAGAGTCATCAGCGCCGCGAGCTTGGATTGGATCAGAATCGCTCAGCGCCTTCTCCCATTGGCTCATTTTCGCGGGGCTATTTTTCGGGGCTGTTTTTCTATGGGGTTTGGAGGTTCTGGGGGGCTCAGTGGGTCTCAGCGGCTTTTCTGGGGCTCGCTGTGTGCCGTGTCGGGGTTCAGCTGCCTCCCAAGGCCCCCCAGAGCGGGGTGACACTTGGGGACACACGGGGGTCCCCATTCCCGATCCATCCCAGGGTCAGGTCTGCCCCCCAGTCAGAGCCCCACCACGGGGTGCCACCAATTCCCTCCCCAGTGCCCCCCAAGAAACGCGACCGGAGCCAACTGGCAAGCTTTATTGGGAGCTCTGGGAGCAGCCGTGCGGGGTCAGAGTGACAGCAGGGCTGGGGGGACACACGACCCCGTGTGTCTGGAGTGTGTAGGAGCTGCTGGACGTCCACAGCACTTCAGCAACCTGGAATGAACTCAAAAGAACCCTCACGGGTGGCCTCTAGGAAGGCCAGGAGCAGTGGGGCTGGCAGGATGTGGCTGTGTCCAGGGCTCTGGAAGAGACGTGTTGCTCTGCTGGGACTGACATGTCCTGAATGCCCTGGGCAGTTCAGCCATAGCTGTCCCCTGTCCCTGTCTGTGTCCCCTGTCCCTGTCTGTGTCCCTTGTCCCTGGCTCTGTCCCCATCCCTTGTCTCTCCTGCTGCCAGCTCAGTGAGTGGCACACGGGCTGAAGGTTCCTCCTGTGTTCCCTGGGTGTTGGATGAGAGATGTGAGGGCTGAGCCTGCTCAGGACAGCTCCATCCTCACGACGAACTGCTCTTTCCATCTCCAGGCCAGAGGATCAGATCCCACCTCAAGTTTATCGTGGTGCTGATTGTGCTCCTAGCCCTGGTTGTGGCTTTGCTGGTGTCCTTGGCTGCTGTGTCAGGTAAGGAGGAGCAGCAGCCTCAGCCCAACCCCTCGGGGCACTGCGGGCTCACTGCTGCCTGAGGGGAGAATACTCAGACATTCTTCTCTTCCCTCTGCAGGGAGAATACACAGAGGCACTGCAGTTACTCCAGTTAACCCTGCAGCTCGGGTGCTGCTGGCCTGTCCCCATGGCTGGGTTGGGTACTGAGGGATCTGCTACTTCCTCCTCCAGGGATGTGGGGAGCTGGGATCAGGCTAAGGCTCGGTGCTCAGAGCTCGAGGCCTCCCTGGCTGTGCTCAAGGACTGGGAAATGGTGAGTGAGGGGTTTGGGGGTTTGGGAAGGCCAAGGGGACCCTGGGGAGCTCCTGGGCTAGGAGTCCATTGTTTGCTCCTCTCTCCTTGCCAGGAGTTCCTGTTCTGCCTCAGCAGGAATGACAATTACTGGCTCGGGCTGCACAGACAGGACCAGCGGCTGCAGTGGGTGGATGGCAGCAGCTTCAACTCCTCCTGAGTCCTGGGGGGCACAGGCAGAGCCCTGGGGGTCACAGGGCTGCTGGGACTGTCCCTTGTGAGCAGCACTGTTTCTCCTGCTGGGGGGAAAAGGAACAACCTCTTTCTCTGCTCCTCTTTCAGGTTAAAGATCCTTGGCCATGGAGAGTGTGTGTTCCTGCGAGAGGGAAAGTTTAGGAGTACAACCTGCTCAGATCACCTGCACTATCTGTGCAGCAGAGCCCAAACTGAGCTGTAACAGGGGATGGAGGAATTACCTTCTCTGTGCTGAGCACTCACAGCTTAGCCTCTTCTTCCCCCCAGCACGGGGATTTCCTTCCTCAGCTGCAGCATCTGCCTTGCACTGACTCTCAGGGTCACCTCAGTGCACTTTGCAGAGTCACCTCAGTGTGTGATCTCAAGGAGATGAATCTGTAGGAAGAGGAGATGATGTGGAAGCTGATCTGTGGCTGCCTGGGCTGGGTGTTCCTGTGTCCCTCTGGAGCCATTCCAGGAATCTTCCTGTTTCTCTTGCACTACATGTTTCTACAGTGACCTCTTATATATATATTGATATGGAAAGGGATTTCAAATACATTCTTCCAGCACTTCCAGTGTATTTATACACTAAGCTTGTATCTATATATGAAAATATAACACTGTGAGTATAGACCTACATGTTCTTCTAAAACTGTATTTGTACACTGATCTTAGATATATTAGCATATATTAATGTAACACTCTGGATACCGAATTACGTGTTCTTCTAACATTGTTTTTATACACTAACCTTGTATAGCTTGATATAATACTGTGGATACAGACCTATATGTTCTTTTAAAACTGTATTTACACACTGACCTTATATATATTAGCATATATTAATATAACACTCTGGATGCAGAACTACATGTTCTTCTAACATTGTATTTATACACTTATGTTGTATATATTGATATAACACTGTGGATACAGATTTGAAACATGTGCTGCCATGGTAATGTGACCTTTGTGGGAGCAGAGTGCAAAATAATGCCAGGGTTGTGATTGGAACCTACAGGTGCCATTCCCTTAGGATTTGGACTTGATCCCTGTGGCTCTCTTCCAACTCAGAGGAGTGTGTGAGATGTTGTTGTGTGACCCCCATCAGTATGTACAGCGCCAATGTTGCTGTTATTGTTGTATTCTTTATAATATTCTTATTTTTTTATTAAATGCTTATGAAGCATCCCTGTGTCCCTCGTGTCCCTTGCCCTGCTGCCCCTGCCCCGGGGGCTTCAGCCGAGCCAGAGCCTCTTCCCAGTGCTCCCAGTGCTCCCAGTCTGCCCGTGCAGCCTCCAGCAGCCAGCGAGGCCTTCAGCTGGGCCGGCAGAGAGGAGCTGCTGGAGCTCCCAAATCAGTTTGGTTCCGTTTGTCCTTCCCAGCCTGGGGAACAACGATTTGGGAGTTTTCTGCCCAAACCCTGTCCGTTCCTCCGCTCAGCCCAAGGGGTTTGAGGAGATTTTGGCTTTTTGGGGGAAATCAAAGCGATGTGGGGACAAGGCGGGATTGTCCCTCAGCCGCGTTCTGACCAATCAGAGTTCGAGAACGAGGAGTGGCGGCAGAATCAGCCAATGGGAGTGGAGGGCGGGATCTCCGCAGGGTATATAAAGGGGGTCACTGAGCGACAGGGAACTCCCTATAGGTTTTTAAAATGTCGGAGGAGAAAAAGGCCTGGAATGTCCCGGGCCGTGCTGGACGCCAAGGAACCGCTGCTGCTCTGAACCGGCGGGAGGCGAAAACCGCTGTGACACTGTCCTCCTCACCCTGGTGTCCCTCGACAGCACACAGTCCCTCAAGAACAGGCTGCTCCGGCAGGAATCCCCCACAAGTCCCGCCAGCAGCCACTTCCATGGCTCTGCAGGAGCTTCCCATTGTGACAAACAGAGTTCACTCTCCTGTTAAAATTTAAAAAGTTTAATAAAGGACAATAGGGGACACCAATAAAGCAAAGAAACAGCGCTGGGTGCTTGGCCCTGAGCCAAGAAGCACACCTGCCCTTGAGGGAGTCGTCTTAAATACTCTTTGTATTGCATCAGCCTTATGCATATTCAAACTTTTCTCAAAACTATTTTGCATGTTCCAAGAACTATTTTGCATGGCTCCTCCTTGGATCCGCCTTTTTAGAGCATGCGCTTTTTCGGCTGTGGTTTCTTCCAGTCGTGGTTATCTTCTCCCAGTTTGGGCTTGGGTCCGTAATTCTTGCATCTGGTTACAGGCTGATAGTCAGGTATCAGTGGCAGGTCTATTTTTCGGGTGTTATCCGGTCAAGCAGGTAGTGTGGTTAGTAAAGGAAAGTCCTTCTAAACTACTTTTATTAGTTTTTACTACAATACCGAAATCTAGTTCATAACAGAAATTAAAACATTGGTTATATACCTCTATCTTTATGACAAGACTACTTCTGTAAAAAGAATAAAACCATACACACAATGAATATCTACGAAAAGCCAACACTATATTAGTATGTATTTATAACACCATGGCTCAGGGTCTGTCTCAGGCATCCCCTGCTCCGGCCTGGGCTCCTGCCGGGGCTGCAGGGGAGTCCCTGCTCCATCCCGGCCTCAGCCACAGCTCACACCGAGCTGGACCTGCAGCTCCAGGTCACACCGAGCTCCCGCCGGTTGAAGGCAGCAGCGATTCTTTGTCCTCCTGCCCGGGCTGGGACACTGCAGGGCTGAGGAGCCAAAAAGAGAATTTCGGCCACAACCCCGGGATTGTGCCTGGAGCGACTGGGGCGATTCTGTGCCGTGTGCAGAGCTCTACCACCTCATTCCCATTAGCTGAATATGCCGTCACTCGTAATTCTCGCGCGGTGATTAATCAGAGGGGAGAGAAGCACCGCCCCTGATGTCGCCCCCAGCGCCGCCACCGCTGGAGGGTCAGTGAGGGCTCGGGAGCGGCAGGGGCCGGAGCGCCGTGAGGCGGCGGAGCTCGGAGGCGGCGGAGCTCGGCGGTGACCCAAGCGCAGCGAGCCGGGGACAGGAGAGACACCTCTGTGCTCCCCACAGCAAGCGGGACGAGCCAGCGCTGCTCCGGCACCGCCTCCTGCCGAGGCAGCAGCGGCAAGGAGACCGCGGGCAGCCGCTCCCTCAGCGGCCTCAGGCCAGCGGCAACACTGCGCCACAGCCAGCGAGGGAGGGAGGGAGACGGGAGAACGAAGCCGCCACAGCCCCCCTGCCGCCCCCTCCATCCCCTCCATCCGCCCGCAGCGAGCCCCGAGCCCCGGCACAAGGCAGCGCGGCTCCCAGCTGCTCTGAGGCTGTTCTTGAGCTCCCCGGGGTTCTCCAGAGACTCTCCGGCAGTGCCGACTTTGCTGCACGAGCGATGCGATGGGAGAGGAACGGCGTTTGTGTTTCCCTCCCCGAGAGCAGCAATGGGTGCGGCAGAGATGTGCAGAGATGGGAGAAAGGAGGTGATCCGGACGAGAAGCGGGCAGTGAATTTGACTCAGACTCATCCCCCTTCCTGTGTCACTCCCGGGCTGTTTTATTGCACAGTCCTTCGGATGAGAACGGGCTGAGCAGGAAGCTGCAGGAAGGAAGCTCTGCTGCCCTGAACAGGCTCGGCGTGACCTGGAGCTGAAGGCGCTGGGAGCTGCGGATGAGTACGGGATGGAGCAGGAATTCCCCTGCAGCCCCGTCAGGAGCCCCGGCTGGAGCAAGAGAAGTATTCCTCTCTATTTCTGCCCTGTTTCCGTTCACATTTATCCTTCTTTGTGCACATTTTTATACACTTTTACCTTTTCTGCTAGTTAATCTTTTAGCTCCATGCAGCGCCTTCAGAGGAACTGAAAATTCCTGTTCTCTGCCCTTGATCAGTCTGTAAATTTTCTGAGATTCTGTACCTGTTTAGAAGTTACCACTCCGTTTCCCACCACAGTGTGGCAAGGATTCTGCTGGGGAAATCCTGACACACCCAGAGCGGGCAGTAATTGATCTCTGGCTCACCTTTATCCCTGGCCTGGGTGAGGTTTGATAAGGTCAGTGATAAAGTAGCTGACGACAGGACTTTATTTATTCCTCTGATCCTGGGTTGGATCTTTATTCTCAGCAAAAACTGGGAGCTCTTCTCCCCAAACCAGCGAGGATTCCTGACAGATTTTATTGAGTTGTAAATTAAAAATAGAATTCATCCTTTTTCCTTTTCCAGTACCTTGTGGCCAATGTGGAGTGGGTAAACGCCACAGAGTTCCCAAAGCCTTGCTGACTTGTCCCACTGTTCTTGCTATGAAATGGGACCCTCTGGCTGAGGACATTCCTGGAGGAGTTCCAAAGTGTGCAATGATTTGATTTAGCAATATTTTCACTACTGCTTTTGCAGGGAAACACTTCTAGCCACCTGGAAATTGCACCAATTAAGACAATTATCACTCTCAATACACAGAAATTCTTTGAAGTCAATTTATCAAAAACCTCATTGGGAATTTCCAGATTTGAGAGCCCCAACACTTTATTCACAGTATTGGGGTTATTTCTTCTACATGTGCCACACTTCTGAGTCTTTGAAGGAACAATTTCACTTATTTTGGAATTAAATCCTGTCTTAGAACCTGTCTAGAATTTAACACTTCAGTTCACTGACAAACTCTCGCACCATGCTCAGGTTTAATAACTGGTAGAGTGATCTCTCGTCAGGAAACCAAAACGTGTGCTCCTTTTCTCTGCGGCTGTTTTTGGCCCTGGGAGCCAAATAATTTCATTATTTTCATCCTGTTTGGTTCTCTGTTGTGCTCTGCAGTGCAGAACGGAAACTTCAGCTGGTTTTGCTCTTCCTGTAGTCTTAGATCAACATGAACTTTGCTGATAACAAAGCTCTCTCTGCTCAGAGTGCACTAAGGCAAACCACACTTACAATCCCTCCAGATCTTTGCTTTTCTTTCCCTCAGTTGCAATGTCCATGTTAAAGCAACCATTTAGTCCTTCTGTGCTGAAACAACTCATGGCAGAGCAGAGCATTAGATTAAATAACCTCATTCAGGGTGGTCAGTGCAAGTCCTGCAATGCATTTTCTGTTGAAAAAAAAAAAGTTACTTCTTTCTGTGTTGTTTCCAATCTGGGTTCTCAGTCAGGCTTGCCTTTAAACATAGCTGGGCTAGAATAAACTTCTTGTGATTGTTTGGAGTGTTTCTGATTTTGGAGCCCAACAGAAACACAGCAGGATTTTGAATTTCAAAGGTAATTTCCTGTCCCACTGTACAACAGGACTGAGCTCAGTCAGTGGCTCCTCTGGTGTCCCAAACCCTTCTGTCCCCTCTGTGTCCCACAGACCTCAGGCTCTGTCCCAGAGGGAATTTTGGGATCCTGATTTAGCAGCTCCATGGCTGTGACTCCTCACAAGCAGCTGGGCCATCCTTGGCTCAGATCACTGATCTGTTCAGGAAAATTGTCAGTGACTCCTCCCTGAGCCACTGGGAATTGAGGTGGAATCATTTGGGAAAGATTTTGTCTCTCAGAAGTGAATAATTTAAAAGATCCCTGGGACCTGTCAAGCCCAGAGCCAGAATTATCAGTGTTTGCTTTTGTGTTTGGAGCACAGCCTGAGTATGATTAGCCAAAACAATAAAATCTTTATGGGTAATTTCAAAAGTCCATATCATAATCAATAATTCCTGATCAATGCCCTGATCATTCCAAGGCAAGTCTGCAAATCCCTCACAGTTTATGTCTCCTGCTCAGTTGAATTTAACCTAGGGAATTTCAAAATCCAGAACTTTAACATCAGAGAATTTCAAACCCTTTTTCCAGTAAATTTCCTCCTAATAATGGTTCTGGAGAACTGGGCAGTGCAAAAATCCATGAATTATCCATCATTTCCCCAGTTTGAATTCAATTAGATGGAAAAGGGGCTCATTTCACTGACAGTTGTGACAAAGTCACCACTTAATTCCCCTTGCAGGATGTTTAATTTGGAATAAACAGCTCCTGTGCCTACCAAAAATCCCAATTTTCCATTTCCCAGAAGCTCTGCTGGGTAGAAACTTCTGGTTCTCTTCACAATTTCTCTGCTCTTGCCAGGAGAAAGAGCTCAGAGGAGTCCTGGGTTTCACCTGAGGATGCCAAAGTCCATCCTTTTATAAAATGTACTTGGATTTGTTCCCAGTCTTCCTAATGAAGGTTGAAGAACTGAACCCCATAGCAATCCTCCCCCTCCCTGGTAGCAGATTTCATCTCTATTTGCTATCACTCTGAGTTTTGTCATCTCCTGATGATTTGGGGTTTTATTTGGGGTCGGATTTACCTCTCATGAAATGTCAAGGAGTTTACCACTATGGAAAGCTCAGTGCCCTGGAATCTCTGTTGTTTAATTGTCACATTATCACAGAATTTTCCTGTCAAACAATGCCAGGTGGTTTTGACCTTCCTGGTGAGCTTATATTATCTTTTATTGCTTCCTTGTTTACACATGAAGCTGCCTATTTAACCCTCTGTGCAATTGACTTTACACCTGAATTTACACCTAAATTTTCTTTCTCCTGACAATCTCAGTGCTTAGAGCACACTTGGCCTTGGCTGCAGATGGAACAATAGTGAAATTAATTGTACTTATTATCAGAGAGACCAGGGGAGGAGAATGAAAACTCCTAAGTTAAACAACTTCCTTCCCCATTCCCAGTTTACCAGTACTGTAACTTATCTGATCCTTTTAACCCATGCCTTAACTGATATCTTAACAATTCAACAGAGGAATTACACTTAGCAACATTTAACCTTATACCTTCATTTGACAATTCAACAGAGGAGCAACACTTAGCAGCATTTAACTTGGCTTATAACTCTGACTTAACCTCACTTACAGGCCTGACTTACTCAGATATCTGAGGCGCTGAAACTCCTCAGAGCAGAATTTCTGACACAATTTCCGAAGCAGAAGCATGGTGTGTGGTCACAGACAGACACAGTCAGTTCCTGTCAGGAAATCCCATCAAGTACATTAAATGCTCACTCCAGATGCTTTTACATTTCCCCAGCAGGTGAAGGTTGAGCATCGAGGAGTTGGCAGATCAGCCCAGGGTCCCTCGTTTTTTCAGGGATCCCCGAGTGCAGCAAACAGGAGAGTTCTGAGCTCGGAGAGGCCTCACTCAGAGGGCCTCCAGGAGAGCTCCAAGGGGCTCATTTTGGAGCCCTGTTTATAGGACCAGAGAGATGGGCTTTAGTCACAGCAATGTTTCATCATGGCTGCACTTATGGCTGCTAACTTGCTCTGAAAGTCAGATAGCAGGCATGTTGAGCCATGCAGGAGGGATAAAAAGCAGGTAGGGCTGTTGGTAGGGATCAGAGGTGCTGGTTGGATCCGTGTCTGGGTGATAACTGTGGTTGTGACCAAACCAAGTGGAGCTCAGCAAAGGGGCTGTTTATCAAGTAATGATTTAACTGTTAGTACAGCCGGGAAAAAAGCCAGAGAAACCGCCTCGGGTGCAAGGGGCGTGTCTAGGAGCATTGCCGCCGTCCTATTATGTGATCCTCCTGCCAGTCCTTGTTCTCGCGTATGGATTGGTCAGAGCTGGTGGATATAAATGCCCTCTGGGGCGGTAATCAAGTGTATTGTCATTGACAGCGCCTAGTACTGGAGCGTCTGTGAGACCCCAGAGCGGCGGCAGCGACTGGAGCAGAGCCCAGAGCGGCGGCAGTGGCCAGAGCGGACCTCGGAGCGGCGGCGGAGCTCGGAGAGAGCCCAGTGGAGGTGGGAGCCGCGCTGGCTTGTGCCGGGGCTCGGAGCTCGCTGTGGGCAGGGGTGGTGGCAGGGTTTCCGGGTGTGGCACGTTCGTCCTCCCGGTCCTCCCCGCGTGCTCCACATGGCCTGAGGCCGCTGAGGAAGCGGCTGCCCGCGGTCTCCTTGCTGCTGCTGCCTCGGCAGCAGGCGGTGCCGGAGCAGCGCTGGCTCGTCCCGCTTGCTGTGGGTAGCACAGAGGTGTCTCTCCTGTCCCCGGGACAGTTTCTGGCCATGTGGGACCTGGCTGGGAGCCCCCGGTGCAGCGGGAGATGTCCGTGCCCGGGGCTGGGGTGGGACGGGAGGAACCTGAACGTCTTTCATAACCCAAAGCACTCGGGAGCAGAAGGAGCGTTCAGGGGAGGCGGGGGAGCCTCGTCCCGCCCTGTTGCTTCGGGGACAGAACCGCCCAGGCTAGCGACTTCCCTGCCAGGCTGCGCCTCCTGTTCCACACAGGAACCCAAAGGGCGCTGCCAGCGCTCGCTGTCCCTGAGCTCCAACCCTCAGTGCAGGGCATGCAGGGGACAATGCTGAGCTCCTCAGGGCTGCTGGTTCTTCCCCCAGGGCAGGCTGAGCCCGATCCGCAGCTGCCCTGTTCCCGTACACGGCAGCTCCCGGGCGCTGTCCCTAACTGTCCCTGCCTGTCCCTAACTGTCCCTAACTGTCCCAGCCCGGAGCTGCCCAGCCAGAGGGGTTGGCTGAGGGAGCTGGGCCGGAGCTCTCTGACACTGTGTTTGTGTCCCCAGATGCTGCTGGGGAGCAGAGACAGGGCAGGACTGAGCTGGCAGTGCCTTCCAGAGCCAGGACCAGCCGGGGCCTCTCATCGTGTGCTCCACAGTCGGCCAGGACAGTGGTTGTAAAAGTGCAATGGAAGATAGACTCGGTGTTTTTGTCAGTGCTGATGTCTGGGGAACAAGATCAGTCTTCTAAGTTTGCACTGAGTCAAGATGTGAAGAGTGGATTCTGCCCTGGGGATGTAGAGGCTGCTGGAGACATCCTTCAGGTGCAAGATCCTTTTGATGAGGACCAGAGCTATGACAGCTGTATGTCTGTAGGGAGTCAAGAGAAGGAGAGTGGCTATGGCTCCAGCTCTGGGAGCCCAGAGGAGCACCAGAATCCTGAGGACGGGTCAGGAACTGAGCACACAGAGCTGCCTCGGGTGCCACATCCTGCTTCTCACAACTGGAGAGATTCGATTTGTCAGTCTGAAATGAGACCAAGGAGGGATGAAGCTACTGTTGAGATTCCCGAGGATGCCCTGGGTGCCCAGAATGGAACAGCAACCAGAGGGACATCAGCAAATAGGGATCAGCAAACAGAGCTGCCAGACCCTGCGGGGCACAGGCAGGGAGAAGCTGCTTCTCTGTTGGAGCAAAGTGAATCCCAGCCCAGGGATTGGATTGGAGAGGAGTGCCAGGATGGATCAGCAATGGGAGTCACATACATAAAGACCCGCAGAGGATATACTGGGTGAGTGCACAGCCAGTGCTGTGGCCTGTCAGGAGGGGACAATGGACAGTGTGAGCTCAGGAGCACAGGGCTGACAGGGTGTTGCGGTGTCCAGGGCTATGAAAGAGGCCTTGTGCTCTGCTGGGACTGGCAGCCCTGGCTGTCCCTGTCCCAGGACAGTTCTGCTGCAGGCTGTCCCCTGTCCCCGGTCAGTGTCCCTGTCCTTTATCTCTCCTCCTGCCAGCTGAGTGAGGGGCAAATGGGCTGCGAGTTCCTTCCTGCTCAGGACAGCTCCATCCTCATGGCGAGCTGCGCTTTCCAGCTCCTGTTGAGTGGATCAGATCCCATCCCGTGCTCACCCTGGCTGTGCTGACTCTGCTCCAGCTCCTGGCTGTGGCTCTGGCGGTGCCCTTGGCTGCTGTGTCAGGCAAGGAGGAGCAGCAGCCTCAGCCCAACCCCTCGGGGCACTGCGGGCTCACTGCTCCCTCACGGCCGGGATCGTCCCTCAGCCCCGCTCTGACCAATCAGCGCGCGGGAGAAGGAGGAGTGACGGCTGAATCAGCCAATCGCTGGTGCCGAGGAGATTTGAGCGGGAAATCAGGCAATGGGAGCTCGGGCTGCTCCGTGAGGGGAGAATCCTCAGACCTTCTCCTCCCTCTGCAGGGAGAAGATAAACTGACGCTCCGGTTACTCCTGACACTCCTCTGCTGCTGCCCTGTCCCAATGACTGGATTGGGTACAACGGGTTCTGCTACTTCCTCTCGAAGGATCACCGCTGCTGGGATCAGGCTCAGGCTCGGTGCTCCGAGCTCAGGGCCTCCCTGGCTGTGCTGAAGGACAGGGAAATGGTGAGTGAGGGGAGGTGGCTGAGGGGAGCCTGCGGAGCTCCTGGGCCAGGGGTGCAGCTCCCACTACTCCTCTCTCCTTCCCAGGAGTTCCTCTTCCTCCTCAGTGGGAATGACGATTACTGGCTCGGACTGCACAGACAGGGCCAGTGGCTGCGGTGGGTGGATGGCAGCAACTTCAGCTCCTCGTGAATCCTGGGGGCACAGGCAGGGCCTGGGGAGCACAGGGGCACAATGTGTCTCCCCATGGTTCCAGCACTGTCTCTGCTCCTCCTTGCAGGGTTCATCTCCTGGGCAATGCAGGAGTGTGTATTCCCGGCTGACAATAGGCTCAGAAGTGGAAGCTGCTCAAATGAGATGCAGTATATCTGCAGAAGACCCCAAACTCGCCTGTAATAGAGGATAGATGAAGGAGCTCCTCCGTGCTGAGCAGTCAAAGGTTCATTTCTTCCTCCCCAGCACAGGGAGTTCCTTCCTCAGCTGCAGCACCTGCCTTGCATTGACCCTCAGGGTCACCTCAGTGTTTGTTCTCATGATCATCTCAGTGCCTAATCTCATGATCACCTCAGTGTCTCAGAGTTCCCTTAGTTCCTGATCTCAAGGTGATGAACCTGCAGGAGGAGGAAATGATGTGTGTGAGAAAGCTCCTCTCACTATTTAAAATTCTAAAGAATTTATTCACTCATTTTCATGGTACAAACAACTTAAGAGGCTTAGAATGGCTGTCTGCCTTTACACAAAGTGAAGTTCTGCACTAGGTGTACCTCAGTTAACCTGCAGCCAGACAGCCTCCAGGGCTGTGTCACTATATTTCATTCCCCACAAATCCCACCCTATCACCTCCCCTAAGCCCTTCCCCAAAGGTCCGAGGTGATTGGCTGGAGATTGTGTTAGTCCCTTCAGTTGGCTTGTTGCTTGCTCCCAGTTGTCTGGGATCTTGCCATAGGCTCGCTCTTCACCCCATGATCTCCTTGCATTTATCCCTTTATGCAAAAATCCCACTCAATTACTCAGTCCCACTCAATCCTCCTTCAATTACTTCCCCAGTGTTCTGGAACATTCTAATCCTCTCTATCATTGAAATATATTATGTACCTAAGCTATAACTATCATTAACTTACAACAGAGGAATTATTTTAACACAATATCAACTGCCCAAAAATACAACCATTTGCAACAAACTCATTATCCTTCAACAAATGAACAATATCAACAACAACCATTAGAACCACTTTGATCATAACCCCTCCCACCAATTAATTATCATCTGCAAAAGCCAATTCCAACAGCCTGTTTTTAACAATGTGGAAGCTGATATGTGGCTGTCTGGGCTGGGAGTTCCTTTATCCGTCTGGAACCATCCCAGGACTAATCCTGTTTCTCTTGCACTGCATATCTCTATAGCGATCTTTTCTATATATGTAGATATAATGCTATGGAAACAGATTTCAAACACATTCTCCTAACACTGTATTTCTACAGTTATCTTGCACATTTACATTGATATACTTCTTTGCATACACACTATGAACAGGTGCTTCCATATGAGTGTGATCATCTGGGTGTAAGGTAGCAATAATGCCAAGGTGTGGTTTTGACCCCACCTGGGCCATTTCCTTAAGGGGTGGACTAATCCTTGTGGGGTCCCTTGTAAGGGTCGATCCAAGCATCGAGTTCTGTCTCAACATTTCTCATCAGAAACTACAGGTGCAGGACTTATGCAGAGAATGCTCTGTACCTACCTGAAGCTGGTACGGAGCGAATGCTTTGCACCTGCCTGAGTTGGTACAGAACAAAGGCCTTGTGCTGCCAAAGCTGGTACGTGACGAAGGCTTTGCATCCATCGTCCTGACACCCATTGTGAAAAAGCTGCTGACCATGCCTTGGACACTCCTCCCTTGGCCCTGCCAAGTGGAGTTTGGCAAATCTCCACAAGAATTAAGGGGGAACAAAGGCAGGTCGCAAGGAGGGACTAGGTGTATGGACTAGCATAAAAGACAGCTCTGGAGTGACTGAACTCCGAAGATCTTCCCCAGCAAAAGACCACATCAATCTTTGCAGAGGCCAAGGAACGCCTACTGACTGGGACCCCAGAGACACCGGATGTCTGGGGACCCATGGTGGTAGTTATAGACACCTTTCCTTCCCTTTCTTCCCCATCTTTCCCCAATTTTCTCTCCTTCTCTCTCTATCGCAGGCTGCTTTATGGGCTAACTTAATAAAGTTCCTCTTTAGATTGAAATTTAACTCCCTTGACTTGTTGGATTTTGTGCTTTCTTTTCTTTTTGCACTCCGAGATCATAGCAGGTACGAACCATCACGCGTCTGCTTATGAGTGGACCGTGACAGAGGGACACAGGAGAACGAAGCTGCCACAGCCCCGCTGCCGCCCCCTCCACCCCCTCCATCCGCCCGCAGTGAGCCCCGAGCCCCGGCACAAGCCAGCGCGGCTCCCACCTGCGCTGGGACAGCCTCTCCGAGCTCTGCCGCCGCTCCCGGGCCGCACACACGCTCCCACCATGGCGCCGCTGCTGCCCCACTAAAGCCCTGCCTGCCTGCCTGCCTGCCTGGGGGCGACACCGGCGCCGGCCTTGTCCCCGCTCCCTGGCACCGAGCAGCAATTGCGCTGCGACAATTCCGAGTGACAGCACAGCCAGCCAAGGGCAGCGAGGCGCGGGCTCTGCACAGCGCACAGCCCAAGTCCCGCGCTCTCAGTGCCCCCCGGGCTGGCCGAGGCCAAAGCCGCACATGAGGAACAGCCCTGCAACGGGCCCGGGCCCAAGGCGCCATTGCTCTGCAAATAGCGACCAAGTTCTCCGCACCTCCCGGCCCCGCCTCGGCACGCAGCCCCCGGGGCAGCCCCACGGCCCCCACGGCAGCTCCCAGCCTCCGCCAGCCGCCCTTCAACGGCCCAGGGGGAGCAGGCGAATTCACTCTTCAGCACAGAGCTGGCATATCTCTGCTCGGAATAAAGCACACGTTGCTCCTGAGACATAAACAGTGTTGAAAAAGCCTTTCGAAGATCAGCCCGGGAAGAGTTCGACAACTACGATGATCGCAGTTTGAAAGGACCACGATGCGAGGTCACAGCTGGTCCCGGCCCTGCGGGTCCCCCGGCTCAGGAGGGCGGTGCCAGCTCAGTCCTGTCCTGTCCCTGCTCCCTGGGGACGCTGCGGCAGCAGCTGCGGACACAAGCGCGGCCCCCGCAGCCCCGGCCCGCTCTGGCTCTGCAGCTGCTGCAGACGAGCTCCGGGCCGGGACAGGCGGCGACAACGCCTGGGAGCTGCCGAATGCCGGCACAGGGCAGCTACGGATCGGGCTCAGCCTCCCGAGAGGGAGGAACCAGCAGCCCTGAGAAGAACCTCCGCCGCTCCCGGCTTTCCAGAGGCACGGACTCGTCCCCCTTTCCCCGAACTCCGGCGCTTTCTGGGGAAAGGCGGCTGGGGAACAGCCCTGGCGCGGTGCCCGGACCGGACATTCCAGGGTGATCCCACATCCGACTTTCCCATTCAGCAAAACAATGGATCGGGCACCGGACGGAAAAGGAGGTGTTTCCGTGCCGCGCGCCCAGCCCATCCCTCGCTTCTATTGGCTGACTTTCCGCGCCACTCCTGATTCTCGCGCGCTGATTGGTCAGAACGGGGGTGAGGAATGGTCCTGGTCCATCCCGCACCGCAATACTCGGATCGGCACCGCCGCTCCCGGAGCGTCTCTGGAAAACCGGGAGCGGTGGCAGCGTCCCGGGACCTCTCGTCGTGATCCTTTCAACCTGCGATCATCGTGGTTGTCAAACTGTTCCCGAGGCAGAATTCTGGAAGGCTTTTTCTGCACTGTCAATGCCTCAGGAGATCTGTGCTCTTTATTCCGAGCAGAGATATGCCAGCTCTGTGCTGGAGAAGAGTGAATTCGGGGGCAATCAAAGCCTTTTGAATGAGCTCCTGCGTCCCCAGAAGGGATCAACAGCCAGGATGACACACATGCCTCGGGCGCAAGAAGCCACTTGTCATCAGCTGGAAGGAGCCACTCGTGAGTGTGCAGTGCGTCAAGATCTGGAGAATGGGTTCTGCACCAGTAATGAAAGTGTGAAGGAACCCCTGGGACCCCAGGACAGATGTGCAACAAGGAAGATACAGAAGAGAACCACAGGAGGATTTCTGGGTGAGTGCAGGGCCACCGCTGTGGCCTGTAGAGAGAGGACAGTGTCACTGCAGGAGAACAGGGCTGGCAGGTGTGTGGCAGGTGTGTTTCCATGTGTCTGGAAGAGGCCTCATGCGCTGCTTGGCCCCAGCAGTGGCTATGACCAACACCCCTGGCCCTGGGCAGTTCTCCTGCCACAGGCTGTCCCCTGTCCCTTTCCCCGTCCCTTGCTGTGTCCCTGGCTGTCCCCTGGCTGTGTCTGTATCATTGTCCCTGCCTGTGTCCCTCCAGCGCCTCTTTCCTGCTCCAGGTGAGGGGTCCAGATGCAGTCCCATGGTCACCGGGGTGCTGATTCTGCTCCTTGTCCTCATCCCGACTTTGGTGGTGGCCTTGGCTGTGCAGTCAGGTAAGGGAGGTGCGGCTGCCTCAGCCCAGCTCCTCGGGGCAGAGCAGACTCCCTGCTCCCTGCAGAGGGAAATCCTTGGACCTTCTCCCCTTTGCTGTCCAGAAACAAGCTGTGGAGACACTCCAGTTGCTCCAGTTACACCAGTGACACCTGACACTCCACTGGTGCTGGCCTGTTCCAAGGGCTGGGTTGGGTACAATGGGGTCTGCTACTTCCTCTCTAAGGATCAAGGGAGCTGGGATCAGGGTCAGGATCGGTGCTCCGAGCTCAGGGCCTCCCTGGCCATGCCCAAAGATGAGGAAATGGTGAGTGAGTGGCTGCCGGGGGTGTGGGGTGGCAGAGGAGAGCCTGGGGGGCTCCTGGGCTGGGCTCGGTGCTCATAGAGCCAGGGGTGCAGCCCTGCCCCGGGGCCTTGCAGGGGAGGAGCCCCGGGGTGCGGGGAGAGCCCTGGGCACGTGTCCCCCCCAAGGGGCCAGGGCAGCTCCCACTGCTGGCTCCTCTCTCCTTGCCAGGAGTTCCTCTTCCGCCTCAGCGGGAGCGTCGATTCCTGGCTCGGGCTGCACAGACAGGGCCAGCGGCTGCAGTGGGCTGATGGCAGCAACTTCAGCTCCCTGTGAGTTCCAAGGAGCTGGGCAGGGCCTGGAGGGGATGGGGACACAACTTGTCCCCTCCACAGTGCCAGTGCTGTCTCTGCTCCTCTCTGCAGGGTTCCTGTCCTTGGCAACGGGGAATGTGTGTACCTGGCTGACAATAAATTCGGAAGTACAAAGTGCTCAAATCAGATGCCTTATCTGTGCAGCAGACCCCAAACTCACCTGTAACAGGGGATGGAGAAAGCACCTTCTCCATGCTGAGCAGTCACAGCTTCACTTCTTCCTGCCCAGCACGGGGATGTCCTTCCTCAGCTGCACCATCTGCCTTGCGCTGACTCTCAGTGTCACCTCAGTGCCTTGTCTCCAGGAGATGAACCTGCAGAAAGAGGAGAAGATGTGGAAGCTAATATGTGGCTGCCTGGGCTGGGGCTGTGGGTTTCTTTCTCCTTCTGGAACCGTTCCAGAACACATCCTGCTTTTGTCCAAATTCAGTATTTTTACACCACATTTATACTTTAAATTAGTCTGTCTGTCTGTCTGTCTATCTATCTATCTATATCTATCTATATCTATAAACGTGTGTATATATATATATATACACATACATATATGTATACACACACACACACACATATATATATATGTATAGGTATAACCCTACAGCAAATGTAACCTTGAAGCATGTGCTGCCAAATTGTGCATATTGGGTTTGCACAGCCTGCTTTTTGGTAGCAAGGGAGGCTACAGGGGTGGCTTCTGAGAGAAGCTGCTGGAAGCTTCCTCACTGTCTGGCAGAGCCAATCCCTGGCAGCTTGAAAGACTGATGTGCTGCTGACCAAGGCTGGGTGAATTAGAAGTGGTGGTACCACCTCTGTGATAACAGATTTAAGAAGAAAGAAAATTGCACTTGTTGGGTGGTTGTAATTGCAGCTGGAGAAGAGTGGGGCTGAGCCATGTGAGAGGAGCAGCTCTGCAGACACCAAGGTCAGCAGGAGAGGAGGGGCAGGAGCTGCTCCAGGCACCGGAGCTGAGAGTCCTCTGCAGCCTGTGGTGAAACCCGTGGTGAGGCAGCTGTGCCCCCACAGCCCCTGGAGAGCTATGGGGATGCAGAGATCCCCCTGCAGCCCTTGGAGGAGTCCCTGCAATAGCAGGGGGTGTGGAGTTACAAGATACAGGTAGCAGAGCAACAGGCCTTGAAAGCCACAGTGACCTTCTGTCTCTGGTCCAGAAGAAGCCCTGGGACCAGAGACAAACAGCCTGGTCACAGGGGAACTGGAAAGAGTGCATTGTGGGCCTGTGAACTGCTGGACCTGTCAGAAGTGAAGAACACTGTTTGTTTCCTTAATGGGTATTGTTTACCTGTTGCCATAAAAGGTAATGTTGTGAAACACAATAGTTAATTAGAGCACTTTGTAGAGTAATTTCCTGTTTGTGTTGTAGTATATAAGCAATTATCACTGCGCAATAAACATCTTCACCGTACTACCGTGGATTCCATATGTCCCTTTTAAAAACACCACAAGGGTACCTGAGGAGAGGCTGTGACCCCATGTGAGACCCGTGCAGAGAGGAGCCTCTGCTGGAGCAGCCTGACCTTGAAGGACTGACCCCATGGCAGAGTGACCTGCAGGGCTGCAGCACTGTGAGAGGGGGGCTGTTCCTGTGGGATGGACTAAGGTTGGACAAGTTCCTGGAAAACCGTCCCGTGGTAGGGAGCTGGGAAGGAGAGAGGGCTGGCAGGAAGATATTTTTTGAGAATTTTTTTTACTTGCAGTGTTCTGCCATGATTTTTCTGCTGCTAAATTCAGTTAATATCTCTAAGCTGAGCCTGTTTTGCCCGTGATAGGTTTGGATGAGGGATCTCTCCAGGTCCTTCTATCAACTCAGGAAGCCTTGGTTCCATTTTCTCTCCCCATGGCAGCTGTGCAGGGCAGTGAGAGAGCAGCTCTGCTGGGTGCCTGGCATGGGGCCAGCGTCACCCCACTGCAATGTGCCATGGCCTCGTGTGGCCCTGTGCTCTGGAGCCAGCGCTGCTGTTGCTTTTTCCTTCCTGATGATTTTCTCTTTTGCATCAAAGGCTTGTGAAGTGCCCCCGCCGTCCCTGGCGTCGCCTGGGCGCCGGCAGCCGCGTCCCTTGGCCTGCTCCCCCTGGGCCGTTGCAGGGCGGCTGGCGGAGGCTGGGAGCTGCCGTGGGGGCCGTGGGGCTGCCCCGGGGGCTGCGTGCCGAGGCGGGGCCGGGAGGTGCGGAGAACTTGGTCGCTATTTGCAGAGCAATGGCGCCTTGGGCCCGGGCCCGTTGCAGGGCTGTTCTTCATGTGCGGCTTTGGCCTCGGCCAGCCCGGGGGGCACTGAGAGCGCGGGGCTTGGGCTGTGCGCTGTGCAGAGCCCGCGCCTCGCTGCCCTTGGCTGGCTGTGCTGTCACTCGGAATTGTCGCGCGTTGATTGGTGCCAGCGAGCGGGGACAGGCTCCCCACAGTCCCTCTCAAGTGCCACCACAGTCCCTCCCTGTCCCTCTAAACCCATTCCAAGTCCAATCCCAGTTCGTTCTCAGTCCACTCCCAGACCTCCATCCTCTCTCCCAGCGCCCCCCCAGCTGATCCCAGTGTCTCCCCTCTCTCTCCCAGTGCCCCCCAGCGTGTCCATCTCGCTGGTGCCCTCAAGCTCCCAGCCCGAGCCCGGCCGCCTGCTGTGCTCCGTGATGGATTTCTACCCTGCGCAGGTGCAGCTGAGGTGGTTCCAGGGCCAGCAGGAGCTCTCGGAGCAAGTGATGAGCACCGACCTGCTCCCCAACGGGGACTGGACCTACCAGCTGCTGGTGCTGCTGGAAACGCCCCCCGGCGCGGGGTCACCTCCAGCTGCCAGGTGGAGCACGTCAGCCTGGAGCAGCCCCTGAGGCGCCACTGGGGTACGGCCAGAGCCCACAGCGCCGGGGGGAGCGGGGGAGGCACTGGGGGGGGCTGGCAGAGGGATTGGGCTGTGCTGGGGGGAACTGGGAGGGAGGTGGAGAGAGGCTGGTTTATAGTGGGAGAGGGGCTTGGGGGTGTGGGAGTGCTGGGAAGGGGTTGGAAGGATGTTGGGGAGGGTGAGATGGGAATCGGGGGGTCCTGGTGGGCACTGGGAGGGAGTTTGGGGATGCTGGTGGGAACTGGGAGGGAGTTGGAGTGAGGCTGGAGGGGCTGGAAGGAGACTGGGGATGGAAAATCACAGAATCACCAGGCTGGAAGAGACCTCCAAGATCACCGAGTCCAACCCATGCCCTAACACCACCTCAGCTAAACCATGGCACTGAGTGCCACATCTGGTCTTTCTTTAGACACATCCAGGGATGGTGACTCCACCACCTCCCCAGGCAAACGATTCCAGAAATTTATCACTCTTTCAGTAAAACACTTTTTCCTAACATCCAGCTTAAAATTCCCTTGGCGCAGCCTGAGACTGTGTCCTCTTGTTCTGTCAGTTGCTGTCTGGAAAAAGAGACCAGCCCCCACCTGACTACAACCACCCCTCAGGTAGTTGTAGCGAGTGATAGGGTCTCCTCTGAGTCTCCTTTTCTCCAGGCTAAACAACCCCAGTTCCCTCAGACGTTCCTCACAGGGCTTGTGTTCCAAGCCCCTCACCAGCCTTGTTGCCCTCCTCTGGACATGCTCAAGTGTCTCCACGTCCTTCCTGAGCTGAGTGGCCCAGAACTGGACACAGCACTCGAGGTGCAGCCTCACCAGTGCCGAGTATAGGGGAAGAATGACTTCCCTGGTCCTGCTGGCCACACTATTTCCGATCCAGGCCAGGATGCCACTGGCCTTTTTGGCCACCTGGGCACACTGCTGGCTCATGTTGAGTCGGCTGTCGACCAGTACCCTCAAGTCTCTTTCTGCCTGGGCACTGTCCAGCCACTCTGTCCCCAGCCTATAGCGTTACAGGGGGTTATTGTGGCCAAAATGCAGGACTCGGCACTTGGACTTCTTAAACTTCATCTTATTGGACTCTGCCCATCCATCCAACCATTCCAGGTCTCTCTGCAGAGCCCTCCTACCTTCCAACAGATCGACACATGCTCCCAGCTTTGTGTCATCTGCAAATTTACTAGTAGTAGATTCAATACCTAATTAATGTAATCAATAAAAGTATCAAACAAAATGGGCCCCAACACAGACCCCTGAGGGACACCACTAGTGACTGGCTGCCATCTGGATGCAGCACTAGTCAGCATCACTCTCTCTGGGCCCGGCCATCCAGCCAGTTCTTAACCCAGCAAAGAGTGCACCTGTCTGAGCTGTGGGCTGCCAGCTTTTCCAGGAGTTTACTGTGGGAAATGGTGTCAACAGCCTTGCTGAAGTCCAAATAGAAAACAGCCACAGCCTTTCAGGCATCTACCAGGTGCGTCACCTGGTCATAAAAGGAAATCAGGTTGGTCAAGCATGACCTACCTCTCCTAAACCCATGCTGGCTGGGTCTAATCCCCTAGTCATTCTATAACTACTGTGTGATGGCACTCAATATAAACTGTTCCATGACCTTACTGGGTGCCAAGGTTAGACTGACTGGCCTATAATTTCCAGGATCCTCCTTCCTACTCTTCTGGTAAATGGGTGTCACATTGGCCAGCTTCCAGTCATCTGGAACCTCACCAATGAGCCAGGACTGTTGATAAACAATGGAGAGCGGCTTTGCAAGCTCTTCTGCCAGCTCCCTCATCACTCTGGGATGGATCCCATCTGCTCCCATGGATTTACGAACATCTGGGTAGCTCAGCAGGTCTCTGACTGCTTCCTCCTGGATAACAGTGGGACCATTCTGCTCCCTGACACCATCTACCAGCACAGGAGGACAGTTGTCCTGAGGACAAACCGTCTTGCCGATAAAGACTGAGGCAAAGAAGGTGTTAAACACCTCCACCTTCTCCCCATCTGCAGTCACTAAATTCTTTTCCACATCCAGTAGAGAACTGAGATAGTTTTTACCCTTCCTTTTGCTATCAATATATTTATATAAACATTTTTCATTATCCTTCACAAAAGTTGCCTAATTAAGTTCTAACTGAGCTTTGGCCTCTCTAATTTTTTTTTCTACATGTCCTAACGACCCCCTTAAATATTTCCTGAGATACCTGACCCTCCTTCCAAAGATGATACATCCTCTTTTTATTCCTTAGTTCCTTCAAAAGCTCTTTGCCCATCCAGGCTGGATGTTTACCTCATTGACTCATCTTTCGGCACATGGGAATGGTCTGTTCCTGTGCCCTCAAGAACTGTGTTTTGAAGCACACCCACCCTTCCCAAACTCCTTTGTTCTTAAGGGCTGCTTCCTGAGAAACTCTGAATAAGTCTCCTGAATAGGCCAAAGTCTGCCCTCCAGAAGTCTAGTGTGAAAGTTTTATTGATGCCCCTCCTGATTCCAACAAATATTGAAAACTCTATAATTTTCTGATCACTATGCCCTAGATGACCTCCAACCACCACATCTCCCACCAGCCCACCTCTACTAGCAAACAGCAGATCCAATGCAGTCCCTCCCCTGGTTGGCTCACTCACCCGCTGTGACAACAAGTTGTCCTCCACACACTCTAAGAACCTCCTAGACTGCCTCTTCTCTGCTGTGTTAAGCTCCCAGCAGATGTCTGATAGGTTAAAGTCACCTACAAGGACAAGGGCTGGTGATCCTGAAACATCCTCCAACTGCTTGTAGAATAAATTATCTACCTCTTCTTCCTGATTGGGTGGTCAATAACAGACTCCCAGCAGGATGTCAGCCTTATTAGCCTTCCCCTTAATCCTTACCCATTGGCATTCAACTTCATCATCATCAGTTTTTATTTCCACAGCATCAAAAGCCTCCCTAATATAAAGAGCCACCCCTCCACCTCTCCTCCCTCTCCTGTCTCTTCTGAAGAGCTTGTAGCCATCCATGGCAGCACTCCAGTTATGAGAGTCAACCCACCACATTTCTGTGATGGCAACTACATCATAGCTTTGCTGCTGCACCACAGCTTCCAGCTCTTCTTGTTTGTTGCCCATTCTGTGTGCAGTGGTGCAGAGGTTCATCGCCCTGAAAGGACCGATGAAGAACCCCAAACCCCTGTGGTGAACGCAGCCCGGCTCCCTGAAGGGGAAGATGCGTTCTCCTGGAGCTCAGAGACTGACATCTAGGCCTCCGCACTCCTCCCCTGGAAAGTTTGTCTTGAGTTTATTGGTTTAAAGTTAAGCTCCCCTGCCTTTCCTCCTCCCCTGTTGCTACCTCCTCCTGGAAACTTTGTTGCTGCCGCCCCCTCATTGGTTCGTGTGTATCCCCTTCCCAGTTCAATATGATTTGCTCCCTCACGTGCCGCTCAACTCTGTACCGGAGCCCGTTGGCTCTGCCCCTGCTGTCCCGCCCCTGGAAACCCAGTACCCTTCCTTAAAACCTGGTTCCCTCATTGCTCTTGGCTTCTTGCCACACGTGCTTGCTCGTGCTGGAAAGTTGCCAGAGGGTGATTGGATGCCTTTGCTTTTGCTACCTTGTTAATAAAGAGGCCTTGAACGCCTTCTCTCTGGACTCTTCCTTTGCTCACCTGGGGGCTGGAGCCTAGTGATTAGTCTCCCCGCAACTAGCCGCTGCCCTTTGCCTCGGGGATTTTCCCTGCTACGGCAGACCGACCCCCGAGACCGACTGGAGCTGGCCGGAGGGTGGAGACGGAGCGAAGGCTAGGTGAGAGCCAGGGCTAGCCACCTGCAAGTTCAGGGACTACACCCCCAGAAAGCTCCTTTTCGACTACAGCACAGTAGTATACATGCACTTCAGCTGGGCTGCTACTTTCATCCCTGGCTTACCACCCTTGGGCTTGCTTCTGGAGAGCCCAGTTGCATCCTCTCCCCCCTTCAAACCTAGTTTAAAGCCTTCTCAATCAGTCCTGCCTGTTCATGGGCTAAAATCCTTTTGCCCTTAACAGACAGATGGAGCCTGTCTGGCTCCACCAGGCCAGGTGCAATGAAAATTGCCCCATAATCAAAACCACCAAAATTTTGTTGATGACACCAACCCTTGAGCCACTTGTTGATAATGTGGGCTCTCCTGTTCCTTTTGTAATTTGTCTCTGCCACCAAAGGGACTGAGCAAAATACCATCTGTGCTTCTGCCTTACCAACCACTTGACCCAGTGCCCTAAAGTCCCTTTTAATTGCCCTAGTGCTCTTCTTTTCAATCTCATCGCTACCAGCCTGGAGTATCAACAATAGGTCATGGTCAAATGTCATGGTCACTTCATGGCTGTGGTTGTGCCATGGTCACCTCATGGTCATCTCATGCTCATGATCATTTCCTAGCCATGATCATGTTTTGGTCACCTCATTGTCATGTGTTCATCCCAATCATCTCACGCTCATAGTTGTATCACATGGTCATCTCCTGATTACCATCATGTCATGCTCATAGTCATCTCTCTGTAATGGTCATCTCATGGTCACCTCATGGTCATGATCATCTGATGGTCATCTCATGGTCATGGTAATTTCATGATCATGGTCACCTCATGGTCAACTCATGGCCACAATAAAATCATGGTCATCTTACAGTCATGGTTGTGTGACAGTCATGGTCATTTCATGGTCATGGTCATCTCATTGTAATGATCATCTCATGGTCATGGTCATCTCACAGCCATGGTCATCCCATGATTATTTCACGGTCTTGATGACCACATGGCCATGGTGTGTTGTGGTTATCTCATGGTCATCTCTTAGTCGCAATCATCACATGCTCATGGTCATCTCAAAGTCACGGTCGTATCATGGTCATTGTTACCTCATGGTCACCTCATGGTCAACTCATGGTCAGAATTAGGTCATGATCATTTCATGGTCATGACTATGTTATCGTCAGTCATGGTCATCTCATGGTCTTGATCACCATATGGCCACAGTTGTGTTGTGGTCATCTCTCGGTCATAACTATCTCATGCTCATGGTCATCTCATGGTCATGGTTGTGTCATGGTCATGATCATCTCATGATCATCACATGGTCATCACATTATCTTGATCATGTCATTGTCTTGATCATCTCATGGCCACATCATCTCATGCCATCTCAGGGTTATGGTCACTTCCTGATCACCATCATCTCATGCTCACAGCCATCTGACTGTAATGGTCATCTCACAGTCACCTCACGATCATGATCACACATGGCCATGGTGTGTTGTGATCATCTCATGGTCATCTCTTGGTTGCAATCATCACATGATCACAGTCATGGTTAACTCATTGAAATGGTCATCTCATCATCCTGGTCATCTCATGGTCACAGTCATCTTCTGGCCATTGCACAGTCATGGTCATTCCTGATCACCATCATTTCATGCTCATGATCATCTCCTTGTAATGGTCATGGCCATGGTCATGGTCGCAGTCATATCCTGGTCATCTCATGGTCTTGATCACCACATGGTCATGGTCATGTTGTAGTCATCTCATGGTCGTCTCTTGGTCACAAGCATCTCATGCTCAAGGTCATCTCACTGTAATGGTCATTTCATGGTCTTCTCATGGTCCTAGTTGTGTCAAGTTCATTGCATGGCCATGGTCATCTCATGATCATCCTGTGGTCATCTCATGGTTACAATCATGTCATGGTCTTGGTTATCTCATGGTCATGGTTATCTCATGACCGTCTCATGGTCAACTCACAGCCACAATCACATCATGGTCATCTCTCAGCTGCGGTTGTGTCATGGTCATGGTCATCTCATGAGCACGGTCATCTCATGGTCATGGTAATTGTCTGATCACCATCATCTAATGCTCACAGTCATCTCATTGTAATGACCATCTCATGCTCACAATGATCTCATGGCCATGGTCATGTGGTCACCTCATGGTCATCCTTTGCTCACAATCATCACATGCTCATGGTCATCTCACTGTAATGGTCATGTCATGCTCATGGTCACCTCATGGTTACAATTCTCTCACAGCCATGGTCGTGTCATTGTCACCTCATGGTCAACTCACAGTCCTGGTCATTTCCTGATGGCCATTATCTCATGTTCATGGTCATCTCGTTATCACAATCATGTCATTCTCATGGTCATGGTCATCTCATGATGGTAATCACCTCATGGCTGTGTCATGGTCACCTGATGGTCACAGTCCTCTCATGGTCATGGTCAACTCATGGTCAACTCATGGCCACAATCATATCTTGTCCATCTCACCATCATAGCTGAGCCATCATCATGGCCATCTCATGGTCATGGTCATTTCCTGATCACCATCATCTTGTGCTCATGGTCATCTCATTGCAACGGCCATCTCAGGGTCACAATTGTGTCATGGTCACCTCAAGGCCATGGTTGTGCCATGGCCAACCCATGGTCATCTCTTGGTCCCAGTCATCTCGTGGTCAGGGTTGTGGTTGTGTCATGGTCACAGTCATGGTCATCCCATGGTCATGGTCATCTCACAGTTGTGATTTGGTCATCTCAGGGTCACTCTCACCTCATGCCCATTTCGTGCTCATGTCATGGTCATGGTCATGGTCAGGGAACCTCTCTGAGATCCCAGACCTGGACTTTGGGACACTCAAGGACCACTGGGGACAATGAGGCCTGGCCTGACCCCTCCCCCCATCCCACTGCCCCTCCAGGAGCCCAGCATGGCCAAACCCCTCCTGGAGACACCTCGGACATGGGACACAGAGCGGGAAATGAATCCTGGGGATGGAGCCAAGCGTGGGTGGCAAGTCCCACCTGCTCCTGGTGTCCCGCACCTTATCCTGGTGTCCCCAGCCTGTACCCAATGTCCCCAACATGCTCCAAATATCCCCCTCCTGTTTCTGATGTCCCCAGCCTGCTCCTGGTGTCTCCATTCCCATTCCTGGTGTCCCCAACCTGCTCCCAATGTCCCCATCTTGATTCTGGTGTCCCCATTCCCATTCCTGTGACCCCGTTCTCCTACTGGTGTCCCCATCCTGGTCCCCAGTCTCCCCATCCCGGTCCCCAGTGTCCCCATTCCCATTCCTGGCTCCCACAGAGGAACTGCCGAACACCGGAGGAGGGAACCACGATTTATTGCCCCAAGCAGTATTGATCGCCCCAAGCAGGATTTATTGTCCCAAGCAGGATTGATTGCCCAAAGCAGGATAATTTCACACCAAAATTAAAGCATTGGGAATAATTGTGATTCTTGGTTTTCAAACACAGAAACAGGAAGTTGACCCATCAGGAAGAGCTGCAAGGATGGGTGAGAGCAGCAGGAAGAGCTTTGCTGAATCTGCTGAATCTGAAGAGGGAAGGGGCTGGATCCAGGCCCATGGATGGCTCAGGTGATTTGTACTGGGATGAGAGAGGGTCACAGTGTCACCCTGTCCCCATCCCACAGGATGGACCTGGCTGTGGAGCCCATGGAGAGCAGGAATTGCTCTGGAATCTCACCTGATCCTGATCCATCCATCCCACACCAACCCTGCTCCATCCATCCCATCAAATCCTGCTCCAGAATCCCCCCCTGATCCCACTCCACCCATCCTGCCCCAATCCCCCTCAGGAATCCCACTCTGATCCTGCCCCATACTTGCAGCAGAGCCGTTGGTTCCCATTGCTGTTCCTGCAGAAAGAGAAGATCCACGAGATTCCAGCATGGATCACACTCTGGGATTAACCCTGTTAAGCCCAGGATTAACCCCAGGATCCACCCTGGGATCTGCACAGAGGGGATCCAGAGCTGGATCCACCACTGGTACTCACCGGCTGGTGGTTTGTATCCAGAGTTCTGCCTCCTCCCTGTGGAAAAACAGTGGGATCAGCACCCATGGTGTGAGATTCCCAGAATGCTGCCTGGTGGATCCGTGCCCTTCCCGACCCTCATCCCGTGTGTTACCGGATTGGAGCTTCCAGATGACAAATCCAATGAAAATGCCAACAACGACGACGGCAGCGATGATGGACAGAGCAATCACCAGGGTGAGATTCCCGGATCTGGGCTCTGGGAAATGCAGCATAGTGAGGTGGAGGAGGGGAATCCCCATTTGGGAATTCCCAATTCCCTATTCCCACATTCCACATTCCCAGCCTCACCCCAGCGGAAGATCCCAGGCTCCAGCATTCCGGGATGCTCCACCCGGCACCAGTACTGCTCCCGCTCCTCCGGCCGCGCCTCGATCCTGGCCCAGGTGTGGAAGGTGCCGTCGCTGTTGGGAACGATCCCACCCCACTCCGTCTCCTGATCCCAGATTTCATCCCCCTTCATCCAGTTGACTGTGATGGCCCTGGGGTAGAATCCGTACGCGTGGCAGGACAAGATCAGCGTCCCGTGTTCCTCTTTTCCAAACACATGGACATTGGGGGGCTCTGGAATGGGATAATGGTGAGATGGATCCATGGAATTCCAGTGGGAACGGGATGGGGGTGAGATCTGCCCTTGAAATTCCTACTGGAACAGGATGGGGGTGAGATCTGCCCATGGAATTCCTACAGGAATTATTGTGCTCCCAAATCCCAAATTCCCACAGGAATTCTGCCCCACCTTTGCGCTCCAGTGCCTCCTGCCCGTATCCAACGAATCTCTGCAATTCATCCACACAGATGTGCTCCAGGTAATTTGTCCAATGCTCGACCTGGTTACCTTCACCTTCCCAGCGCCTCCTGGTGATCTCAGCAGCGTTGTCAGCTGCCACAAATCTCTTGGATCCCAGCTCGAAGGAGATGAAATCCCACCCATCATAGCCATGCCGAAAGGATCCACGGACACTCCCATCGGACAGGAGGTCACAGCCATAAACGGTGAGCAATGTGTGAAGACCTGTGGGGGAGGATTGTACCCAGAGAGACCCATGGAATTGTGTTCCAGCCCCACAGAGCCTCATCCCAGCCCCTTGGAGGCCCAGAGTCTGATGGAGACCCACAGTTCCCATCCCAGCCCCATAGTTCCCATCCCAGCCCCACAGATCCCATTCCACTCTACAGATCACATCCAGTCCCACAGATTCCATCTCAGCCCCACAGATCCCATCTCAGCCCCAAGTTCCCATCCCAGCCCCACAGATCCCCCCCCAGCCCCAGCTCCCCCACTCACCCCTGGTCTGGTTGTATCTCTCCCGCAGTGTCTCCAGGTCAATGGCAGCCACATGCTGGTTCCTCTTATCAATCTCGGTCTGCTCATCCCAGTGTCCTTGCTCAGCTCCATCCTTCATCCACTGTGTCAGTGGCTCCTCCCGCCCTCTCTCGCTGTCATAGCGCGTGAAGGGAATTCCATCCACGTACCCCATTTCCACATACTGGGGGACCCCCAGGCTGGGCTCCGATACCCCCATGGCCAGGTAACGCAGGGAGTGGAGAACTGAGGTGACACAGAGATTTGGGGGGTCTGGGGGGGTCATGGCTCAATGAAAGGGGGAATGGGAGAGCTGGGAAGGGTTTGGGGATCTCATGACCAAGAGCTTGGGGTGCAGGGAGGGATGGGGGAGTCCAGAGAGTCCCTGTGCCAAGGAAAGGGGGTCCAGGGGTCCCTAGAGTCGAGGAAAGAGGGGTCACAAGATGGGGAGAGCCGGGAATAGGGGTCCTGGGGCTCCTTGATGCACAGGAAAGGGGGGCTGGGGGCTGGGAAAAGCAGGAATGGGGGTCCAGGGGCTCTCAGGGTCAAGGGAAAACAGGAACTGGGGAAAGCAGGATGGTTGGGAAATGGGGTGCAGGGGGGGATTGGTGCAGGATAAGGGATTGCAGGGGAGTCCCAAAGCCTCGAAATGGAAGTTCAGGGGGAAACTTCCTGGGAATTCCCCCTCGATCCCCTCTGGAACCCCATTTGACCCCCCCAGGGACCCCCCAGACCCCTGCAGGAAGCACAGGGGGTGCAGAACTGGGGGGACACAGAGCCTGGTGAGCTCTGGCGGCGGCCAAGGGTCAAGAAGGGGAACTGGGAGAGCCGGGAAGAGTCCAGGTTTCAAGGAGAGGGACTGGGAGAGGAGGGATGGGGTTGGGGAAGGTGAGAGGATCCTGGGGTGCAGTTTGGGAGACAGGAAAGAGAAAGTGACCAAGGGAGTGCGGGGGGAGGGGACAGGGGAAAGGGGAATTCCAGGGGAATTCACCTGGATCCCACTGGATCCCCACTGCGATCCTCGTGAGGCTCCTCTGAGACCCCCGGGAGCCACCTGGCACACCCTGGAGCCCCTTTCGGGAAAGGCCGGGAGTGGAGAACTGGGGAGACACGGAAATTCGGGAGGCCTGGGGGGGCGAAAAGCCGAGGAAAAGGGCGGGGCTGGGGTCTGGGAAATGCGGGATGCCTTGGAAGGGGGTGCAGGGGGGTTTGGTGCTGGATAAGGGGGAGCAGGGGGTCCCGAAGGTCGGAAATGAACATTCGAGGGATCCCGGACCCCAGGAATGGGGCTTCAGTGGAGTCCACTGCCCGGAAATGGAAGTTCAGGGGGTCCCGGTGCAAGATGAGGGGGTTCAGGGGGGTCCCGGTGCCGGGGCAGTCGCCGGGCACATCTCGCTGCTGCTGCTTGGGAGACGCGAAAGTGACCGAGAGAGCGCGGAGGGAGGGGAGAGGGCGGAAGAAAAGGGGAATTCCAGGGGTTTCACCTAGATCTCACTGGATCGACACTGCGACACTCCTGGGACCCTGTGACAGCCACTTGGGACCCCCTGGGACCCTCCGGGACACCCTGGGACCCCCTTTCAGAAAGTGCCGAGAATGGAGAACTGGGGCGACACGGAAATTTGGGGAATCTGGGGGTTCAAAAGCCGAGGAAAAGAGCGGGGCTGGGGTCTGGGAAAGGCGGGATGGCCGGGAATGGGGGTGCAGGGGGTCCCAGGGCCGGATAAGGGGCACAGGGGATCCCATAACACGTGAAGGGCTCCAGGAGGGGATCCCAGTCCCGGATAATGGGGTGCAGGGATTCTCCATGCCCAGGAATGGGGGTTCAGGGGGTCCCAGGGTCAAGGAAAAGGCGGGGTGAGGGCACTGGGAGAGGAGGGATGGGGGTGCAGGGTGTCCCTGTGCCCAGGAAAGGGGGGTCCAGGGGTCCCCGGTGTTGAGGGAAGTGGGGGCTGGGAAAGGCAGGAATGGGGGTCCAGGGGGTCATGGGGTCAGGGAAAAGTGGGGGTTGGGGTCTGGGAGAGGCGGGATGGCCGGGAAAGGGGGTGCGGGGGGGTATTGGTGCAGGATAAGGGGGTTCAGGGGGTCCCGGAGCTGCTTAAGGGATTGCAGGGGGGTCCCGGTGCTCGGGAATTGGGGGTTGGGGGATTCCGGTCCTGCATATGGGGGTTCAGGGGGTCCCGGGGCTGCGGAAGGAGGTGCAGGGTGGTGCCAGTTACCCTGAAATGGAGATCCAGGGGAGTCCCAATGCCCAGGAATTGGGGTTCAGGGGTGCCCGTGCCGGGGAATGAGGATTCAGGGGAGTTTTCTTCCCAGGATTTGGGGTTCAAGGGGCTCCCGGTACCCAAAAATGGAGGTTCAGGGTCATCCCGGTGCCCAGGAATGGGGATTTAGGGGAAGTCCCCGTGCCAGATAAGGGGGTTCGGGGGTCCCGGTGCCCAGGAATGGGGATTTAGGGGAAGTCCCCGTGCCAGATAAGGGGGTTCGGGGGGTCCCGGTGCCCGGAAATGTGGGTTCAGGGGGACCCCGGTGCCGGATAAGGGGGTCCAGGGGGTCTCGGGACTGGGGAAGGGGGTACAGGGGGGTCCCGGTGGCTGGAAATGAACGTTCAAGGGGGTCCCTGTGCCCAGGAATGGGGGCTAGGGGTGATTCGCCCCAATCGAGCTCAGAGACACTTCAGAGACCAAGTCAGAGAAGTGGGTATTTGCTTTATTCGGTGCACCGGATGTGTGGGAATTGTTTCCACCAAACACACATCCGGTGCACTGAATAAAGCAAATACCCACTTCTCTGACTTGGTCTCTGAAGTGTCTCTGGGCTCGATTGGGGCGAATCAAACTGGCACCCCAGATGGGACCCAGACTCTGCTCGGCTGCCGGATCCTGGGCTAAGCAGACCTCCCAGTCGCGACCCTGAATTTTCAGGGGGAGCTCAGCTGTCCTCTGGCTCACGGCGGGAGTAGACTAAGGACCATCTGCACCAAATTAAGGTGTTTGCTACTTTTAAAATAAATGCCTGCAGGTCCAGGGTGCTAGTCCCCGAGGGTGGGTTGAGACTGGGTCTCCCGAAATTAGTCCCGGGTAAGGGGTTGGACCCCGCTGTCAAGAAAAGGTACTTTTAAAGGGTTGGACCCCGCTGTAGTGAAAGGTACCTTTAAGGGGGTTGGACCTCACTGTATTACATCATACTGTGATTTTTGTTCTGTCTGTCGTTATTTTGTTACTGTGTTACTGTGACATTATTTTGTTACTGTGTGAGTGTGAATGAATGAGACGTGTCTCCTACACGGAGCGATAGTGGAGCTCTATCTGCGTTTCCATTCTCTGGCGACAGAAACGGCCAGAGAAAAGCAAAGCGACTGGCAAAGAGTGAATGAGTATAAATCATATATAAACCATTGGTTTGGAGTATCTGGAGGGGGGCAGATTATATTATTGAATGGAAAGATTTTAGCTGCTGAATTGAAAACACTCACCCCAACACGTTTCTAATATTGCTCTATTTGATTTTGCCTTTAAAATTCTGTGTTTTGTGTGTGGAAACAGTTGTGAAACTTAAACTTAGTGCACGTGTATTAATTGTGAGAGGAAGTGATATTGTCTATTTGCTCGAGTGCTTCTGAAATTTTTTAATGTGTGTGCATGTACTGTGAGTGCAAAATTTTACCTGTGTTAATTGGTATTTTGCCGGCATATAAATTTATGTGGGGACGCCCGCGAGATGAAGATGGCTAATTGAATCTAATAAGTACCTCTTTAGAACTCCTGTGTGTAGCTGCTGAAATATGGTTGTATAGAATGTTTTAGTAGATAGAGCTTGCAAGTAACTAGAGTAAAAAAGAAAGAAAAAGAAGGAAAAAGAAGGAAAAAGAAAGAAGAGAGGAGAAGTATTTCAAGACCCTCCCCCATCTTGCCTAAATTTTGGCAGCTGACCCAGGGCGAGCTGCAATTCCCTGTATCCTCCCCTTTCGGAGCGGCGGGAGCGAGTGCAGAGGTGCGGGGCTGGATGCACAGGCTGGGGGCCTGTGGGGAGGTGCGGAGCCAGAGCTGGAGCTGTGGGACAGCTGTGGGCTCAGCACCAGGCAGTCCCTGACCCTGCCAGCCCCTGTGGCAGGGCGGCTGTGGCCTCCCGGCCTCTGTGAGGCTGCAGGACACCCTGGTCACCTGTGGTGCTGCTGGCCGTGCCTGCTGAGAGCCTAGGAGGGGGAAGGGCTGCGTTTGGATACTGCAGAGAGAATGTTTAGAAATGTGGATTGTCTGTTAAGAGTTCTGTCTAGGTCACCAGAATGACTTTGTGGGACAATGAGCACCCCCAGGCAGTAGTACGGGTGGGGGCTGAAGGAAGGGCTGAATAAGCCCTGAAGAAACTGGTTAGAAAGATACTGCAAATGTATGTAAGAAAGGATAAAAAGGGCAAAAGCAAAAATGATGCCAAAGAGACACTGAAAGCAAAAATGTCTGTAGAAAAGATATACCAAATTTTGTAATTAACTATTTCAAAGTTAAAATCTCCTGCCTGGGTTTCTCCGAGTTCTTGTTTTGGTTTTCTTTGAACAAAGGTTTGCTCGAATGCTTTTAATTCAAATTCTTTACCCTTCAAGCAGCCAGCCAAATTGCCTTAGAGAAAATGCAAATTAACTGCTGCAGAAAAAAAAAATTTAGAACTGCTGAGGAGAAGGTGGAGACAAGGAGTGTCTCTGAGCCACTGTCCGGGCTGTTCAAGCAGCCAAGAACGTGACAATGTGTGCTTAATTCAAGTACCCAAGAGGGTTCAGTCGTTTCTGTATAGCTTGTTGTCATGGCAAGTAACTTTTGCAAAAAAAGTGTTCTTCCCCATGCTTTGAAAATTTGACAGCCACTTTTGGAAAACACGGTGGCCTGATGTTAATTTTATAAGTTACCAAATCCAGTGGCTGGCAGCTATTCATTGTCTCAGAATGTAGCCAGAGGCTGGCCGCACTGTCTGCAAAAGTTGTGCAGCCAGGGCTCTGATGGTAAATGAGGCCCGAAGGCTGACAGTAGGAATATACCTCGTAAGTTTCACACCAAGCTAAAGATTTATTAACTCAAAAGGCATCTGAGTAGATGACCAGCGCAGTTATTGTACTGTGAATCTTGTCTAGTAAAACAAGAGTATTTACGAAAGAAAAAAAAACCAAAAACAAGGGGTTTGACTCAGCCTCCTTGAAGAAGTTGGGAAAAAAAAAAAAACCAAAAAAACCCATGACCGTACGGCATTCAGGTGACAAATCTCCAGACCCAGGCTAGGGAAGATTCGCGAGGCACTCCCTGGTCTGGGGAGAAAATGTATTTAGTAGTGAGTCTTCAAAAGTACTAGAAGAGTAACAATTTGGAAAATACACTATCATTAATGAAAGGAAGTTAAAATAAGTGAAACATTGCCTCTCACATAGTCAGCTCGAGTAGCACAGCTGTAAGTGCTTATAAAATCCTGCGAAGTATATCAAGACAAAATAGTGAATATTTTTACTAATTCTAAATATGCATACAGAGTAATACATGCATTTAAGAAATTATAAGAAAAAAAAAGTTTATTAACCTGCAAGAGTAACACATTAATTCATGAATTCTTAATTTCTCACTTATTAAAACTTGATTTGTATAAGAATTTCCATGGGGAGTTGAAAGAGGCAAGAATTCATCCTTCTCCCCACTCTAACATGTGTTATCACTGTGCAAGTTTGTTTTAACATCCTTCAGTGTGTCCAGATAAAAAGCTGTGTGAGACAAAGAACCACTCAAGCCACAGAAGCAAAAGAACTGCTGACTTCCGTCACGACTGTGAGATCTACAGCCAGAGACTCCTCTCCAATGTGAAACTCCAGACAAAGAGGACACAAAAGAACAATATTGAACAATATAATATACAGTAAATCAGTTAAAAGCTGCAACACCAAAATGAAACACATTAAATGGTTTTGTTTTTTTGTATTTCCAGAACAGTGTTATCCACAGTCAGCTATCCTAGCAAAACCTTGTAATAATTGTAATGGCAAGTATGGCTTCAGATGCAAAGGGGTAAGTAAGCCAGAAAAAAAAAAAGAGAAAGCTATATGAGCTTAAATCTAAATTTGTGAAAATTGAAACATAACAATAACAAAATAATTTCATTTTAAAATGAAAAGGTTTCAAAAGGATGGCTGGCTATTCTACCAAGTATTTATAACTGTTGCTGTTTAATGCATATTTGTTTGTCCAGTGTTTAAGAATGCTAAGCCCCACAAGAGGAAAATACTGCCTTTGAAAAATCGCTAAAAGTAATAGACCAAACTGCCAGGCTTTGGGCTCTGCAATTTAAAAGATAATTCTAAATTTAAAATAGCAGTTAAAAGTACCATTCTTCAGTAGCACATTTGAAGTCCTAGAAAAAGCTCACAAAATCATATAAAAGATTCTAAACGTCTGTTGATTTATGTGAGTGGCTAATATCTGTGAGCACATTTTTTCTGTAAATTGAAAGATAATCTAGATTTACGGAGAGTAAAACAAAAGACTGAAAAGGAGAAAAAAGTAGCCCAATGGATCACAAGCAAAAAACTAACAGCATGAGAGTCAGTCAGTTATCCTTTATGCTTTCCTCTTTCCTTTCTGCTCTGTTTGCTAGAAATTCTACCAAGGTGAGGAAGAAAAGTATCCCATTTTACAAGCAAGAAAAGCTATCAGTGGTCCTGATCACTGTCTGGAGCCATGATGTGAGCTGCCAAAACTGGAAAATTAGTGTCTCTGCAACACTTCAAAATGCCTGTGTGTGTGGTGTGTGGGGAAGGGGCAGGTCAGGTCTTGCCCTGGTGAGACAGTGAACTGCTCCTTAGCCCCAGAGCATCCCAGCCCTGCAGTGAGGTCCAGTCATGGACACAGCAGAGGCAGTGCTGCACAGAGCTCCAAGCCCAGCCCTATAGTGGGGCCAGCCATGCACACAGCAGAGGCAGTGCCCAATTCTTCCCATCCCCGACTCCAAAGAAACTTGCTAGGGGATAGAAGGCCCAAGAAAGCCAAAAGAATTAACATTTCTCTTAGAATTTCTATAGATTCTGTCTTTCTCCTTTTCTTCAAAATAACTGCTCAACCAGTAGTGTTGTTCCTCAACTAACAAAGCTTACTCCGAACTTTTATACTAATATATAAACCCACCAATTTTCACAGTTTTGCCAGGTAGTTTATACCTTAGCCCGAAGTAAGTAAATCTTTCTACCATTGTAGAGACCATAATGAATGCCACTGCAGATGCCATAAAAGCACAGCAAATCAAGATAAAGAGCATCTCACAAATTAACTATAGATTTGCTGTATGCCAAAAGAGAAAGAGTATGTAGAGTTATAAATACAAGCTGTTGCAATTATGTTAATCCTAACTTAAAAATGTATGTAATAGTTATTTGTGTTATTGCATTGTTATTTACTGTCTGCAATAGTAGTTATTGTTGTATGATATTATGTACTTGAAATTGCGATGCTTATATTCAATGGCAAAAGTATAAACTTAGATATAAAATAGAGAAAGGTATTTACTTTCATGACATACAAGATTTGTAAAGAATTACAAATTACAAAAGAAAAGGGGGGACTGAGAAAGATTCTCTGAGCTTTTGCCCCCCTTCCACCAGCACAGGCGCCTGTCTGTGGCTTCCAGGGCTGAAGGCTGAACTCTTAATTCAAATTCAAATTGTAGGTAACAGCTCTGGCCTGATGGCTTATCAGCTAAAGCATGCATTTGAAACCAGCACAGACACCACTGAATCATCCCATGAAGGACCTTCACCTTGGAGGGGGGCTGTGGGGGTCTCCAAAGACCACCAGGATATACGGAGCATGCGTGGTGCACATGCTAATGATATTAATGACTTCTGAGAAATTATTTGTATAACCACTCCTATCCTGAAGAATGTAATTAATATTCATGATTTTACCTATAACACTGTGTCTCTGGGGTACTGAGGTATGTGTGTTTGGTGGAAACAATTCCCACACATCTGGTGCACTGAATAAAGCAAATACCCACTTCTCTGACATAGTCTCTGAAGTGTCTCTGAGCTCGATTGGGGCGAATCAGGGGGATCCCGGTGTTGAGGGAAGTGGGGGCTGTGGGCTGGGAAAGGCAGGAATGGGGGTCCAGGGGGTCATGGGGTCAGGGAAAAGGGGGAATCCGAGGGCTGGGAGAGTTGGGAATGCGGGGAGAATGATTTAAAGGGGGTCCCGGTGCCGGACAAGGGGGTTCGGGGGTCCCGGTGCCCGGAAATGGGGATTCAGGGGGGTCCCGGTGCCGGGGCAGTCTCCGGGCACATCTCGCTGCTGCCGCTTGGGAGACGCGAAAGTGACCGAGAGAGCGCGGGGGGAGGGGAAGGGGAATTCCAGGGAATTCATCTGGATCTCACTGGATCGCCGCTGCGACACCTCTGGGACCCTGTGACAGCCACTTGGGACCCCCTGGGACCCTCCGGGACACCCTGGGACCCCCTTTCAGAAAGTGCCGAGAATGGAGAACTGGGGGGGACACGGAAATTTGGGGTATCTGGGGGGTTCAAAGGTCAAGGTAAAGGGAAGGGCTGGGGTCTGGGAAATGCGGGATGGCCGGGAAGGGGGGTGCAGGGGGGTTTGGTGCTGGATAAGGGGGACCAGGGGGTCCCGGTGGCCAGAAATGACCATTCAAGGGATCCCGGACCTCAGGAATTGGGGTTCAGTGGATTCCACTGCCCGGAAATGGAAGTTCAGGGGGGTCCAGGTGCAAGATAAGGGGGTTCAGGGGGGTCCCGGTGCTCAGGAATGGGGATTCAGGGGGTCCCGGTGCTGGGGCAGTCTCCGGGCACATCTCGCTGCTGCCGCTTGGGAGACGCGAAAGTGACCGAGAGAGCGCGGGGGGAGGGGAAGGGGAATTCCAGGGAATTCATCTGGATCTCACCGGATATCTCCTGCGACACCCCTGGGACCCTGTGACAACCACTTGGGACCCCCTGGGACCCCCTCCTGGGACCCTTCCGGGACACCCTGGGATCCCCTTCCAGAAAGTGCTGAGAATGGAGAACTGGGGGGACACGGAAATTTGGGGGATCTTGGGGATCCAAATGTCGAGGTAAAGGGAAGGGCTGGGGTCTGGGAAAGGCGGGATGGCCGGGAATGGGGGTGCAGGGGGTCCCAGGGCCGGAGAAGGAGGTAGAGGGGGGTCCCGGTAGCCGGAAATGAACGTTCAGGAGGGTCCCTGTGCCCAGGAATGGGGGTCAGGGGGGTCCCGGTGCAAGATGAGGGGGTTCAGGGGGGTCGTGGTGCTGGGGAAGGGAACGGAGGGAGGTTACCGTACCAAAAATGGGGTTCAGGAGGTTCCCGTGCCCGGGAAAGGAGGTTTAGGGAGTTCCCGGTGGCCGGAAATGGAAGTTCAGGGGGTCCCGGTGCTCAGGAATTGCGGTTCAGGGGGTCCCGGGGGTCCCACTCACCTCTCGTCGCTCCCCCCGGGGCCCCCAGGAGCCCCAGGAGCCCCAAGAGCACCCCCAGCCCCAGCGCTGGAGCCATCGCGCTGCTCCGCTGCCACCCGCCTGGCCCCGCCCACTGCCCTGACCTCGCCCCCAGCGCAGCCTCCTGCCCCGCGATTGGCGCAGCTATTTCATGATCGCCAATGGCAGCCCGGCCTGTCAGTGACGTCATCGGTCGCCGGGCAGATCCCGATCTCGCAGGTTGAGACCGAAGGAGGGCGGGGCGGGGGGAGGGAAAGGGGAATTCCGGGAATTCATGTGGATCCCACTGGATCCTCGCTGCGACTCCCTGGAGCCCCTTGGGAACCACCTGGGACCCTCCGGGATCCCCTTAAGAAAGCTCCGGGAGTGGAGAACTGGGGGGGACAAGGAAATTTGGGGGATCTGAGGAGTCCAAATGTCAAGGAACAGGGCACAGATGGGGTCTGGGAAAGGCGGGATGGCCGGGAATGGGGGTGCAGGGGGTCCCAGGGCCGGATAAGGGGCACAGGGGATCCCATAACACGTGAAGGGCTCCAGGAGGGGATCCCAGTCCCGGATAATGGGATGCAGGGATTCTCCATGCCCAGGAATGGGGGTTCAGGGGGTCCCAGGGTCAAGGAAAGGGGGGTGAGAGCACTGGGAGAGGAGGGATTGGGGTGCAGGGGGTCCCTGTGCCCAGGAAAGGGGGGTCCAGGGGTCCCCGGTGTTGAGGGAAGTGGGGGCTGGGAAAGGCAGGAATGGGGGTCCAGGGGTTCATGGGGTCAGGGAAAAGGGGGCCTGGGGTCTCTTGGATGTGGGACGCCTGGGAAAGGGGGTGTGGGAGCATATTGGTGCAGGATAAGGGGGTTCAGGGGGTCCCGGAACTGGTTAAGAGGGTGCAGGGGGATCCCAGTCCATGGGAATTGGGGGGTCAGGGGGTTCCGGTACTGGATATGGAGGTTCAGGGGGTCCCGGAGATGGGGAAGGCGGACCCCCTACTCCCGAAATGGAGATTCAGGAATTGGGTTTCAGGGGACTTCCCCTCCTGGGATTCGGGGTCCAAAAGGGTCCCAGTGCCCAAAATTGGCGTTTCAGGGTGTCCCTGTGCCCAGGAATGGGGGTTCAGGGGGGTCCCGGTGCCAGATAAGCGGGTACAGGGAGGGGTCCCTCTGCCCAGGAATTGGGGTTCAGCGGATTCCGATGCCCGCAGTGGAGGTTCAGGGGCGTCACGGTGCTCGGAAATGGAATTTTAGGGGGTCCCGGTGCCGGGGCAGTCAGCCGGGCAGATCCCGGTGGTGCAGGCTGGGAGACGCGAAAGGACCGAGGGAGGACGGGGAGGGGAGGGGATGGGGCAAACTTCCTGGGAATTCCCCTGGATCTCCCCTGGGACCCCCCAGGGACACCCTAGACCCCTGCAGGAAGCACAGGGGGTGCAGAACTGGGGGGACGCAGAGCCTGGCGAGCTCTGGCGGCGGCCAAGGGTGAGGAAGAGGAACTGGGAGAGCCGGGAAGAGTCCAGGGTGCAAGGAAGGGACTGGGAGAGGAGGGATGGGGGTGCAGGGGGTCCCTGTGCCCAGGAATGGGGGACCCAGGGGTCCCCGGTGTTGAGGGAAGTGGGTGCTGGGAAAGGCAGGAATGGGGGTCCAGGGGGTTCATGGGGTCAAGGGAAAGGGGGAATCCGAGGGCTGGGAGAGTTGGGAATGCGGGGAGAATGATTTAAAGGGGGTCCCGGTGCTGGACAAGGGGGTTCGGGGGGTCCCGGTGCCCGGAAATGGAGGCTCAGGGGGTCCCGGTGCCGGGGCAGTCGCCGGGCACATCTCGCTGCTGCCGCTTGGGAGACGCGAAAGTGACCGAGAGAGCGCGGGGGGAGGGGAGCGCGGGGAAAAGGGGAATTCCAGGGAATTCATCTGGATCTCACTGGATCTCTCCTGCGACACCCCTGGGACCCTGTGACAGCCACTTGGGACCCCCTGGGACCCTCCGGGACACCCTGGGATCCCCTTTCAGAAAGCGCCGAGAATGGAGAACTGGGGGGACACGGAAATTTGGGGCATCTGGGGGGTCCAAAGATCAAGGAAAAGGGAAGGGCTGGGGTCTGGGAAAGGCGGGATGGCCGGGAATGGGGGTGCAGGGGGTCCCAGGGCCGGAGAAGGAGATAGAGGGGGGTCCCGGTGGCCGGAACTGAACGTTCAGGGGGGTCCCTGTGCCCAGGAATGGGGGTCAGGGGGGTCCCGGTGCAAGATGAGGGGGTTCAGGAGGGTGCCGGTGCTGGGGAAGGGAATGGAGGGAGGTTACCGTACCAAAAATGGGGTTCAGGAGGTTCCCGTGCCCGGGAAAGGAGGTTTAGGGAGTTCCCGGTGGCCGGAAATGGAAGTTCAGGGGGTCCCGGTGCTCAGGAATTGCAGTTCAGGGGGTCCCGGGGGTCTCACTCACCTCTCGTCGCTCCCCCCGGGGCCCCCAGGAGCCCCAGGAGCCCCAAGAGCACCCCCGGCCCCAGCGCTGGAGCCATCGCTGCCGGCACAGATCGATCGCTGTGGCGCAGTTCGGAACACGCGAAAGCGAAAGTGCCCGAGGGAGCGCGGGGGGAGGGGAAAAGGGGGAATTGCAGGGAATTCACCTGGATCCCCTCCTTGGACCCGCCCGGATCCCTCGGGGATCCATCTGGGACCCTCCGCGGCATTGCGGGACCCCCGGGCCGGGCTGTGCTGAACTCGCGGGGCTCTGCGCTCCAGCTCTGCCTGGACCCCGCTGGGTTCGGCCCAAAGCGGGGGAAGCACCGCGATCCGCGGATCCAACTCTTCCTGCGGCTGCGGAATCCACCCCCGACAGGCAGGAGCGGAATCCACCCCCGACAGGCAGGAGCGGAGCTGTGGCTCCGGAAGGAAACAGGGGATCCAGGGGCAGGGAGAGGTGGATAGCCGGGAAAGGGGGTGCAGGATAAGGGGGATTGGTGCAGGATAAGGGAGTGCAGGGGGGTCCCGGAGCTGGGGAAGGAGATGCCGGGGGGTCCCAGTGCCCAGGAATGGGGATTCCAGGGGGTCCCAGGGTAAGGAAAAGGGAGATCCCCAAAACCCCTTCCGGGAGGGAGCAGGAGCTGGGTCAGGAGCTCTGTGGGAGAGAAAAGGGGGTGACCTCGGGATGGGGGTTGCCCGGGGGGAGCACACACGCTCCGGGGAGGACACGATCCCCGGGAACCCCCTCACCTTCTCCCACAGGGGGAGGCCGAGCCCCAGCCCAGGCAAAGCCCAACACGAAGCCCCCAACCCCTGTCAGCATCTTGGGGGGTGGGAGGGCAGCTTTGGGGGTCGGGGGGGGGGGGCAGGATCCGGGAAATGGCAGCGGCTGCCAGGAGGGGACTGGGATGGACTGGGACAGACTGGGACACCGGGATACACCAGGACTGGGACTGGGACCCAGCGAGACTGGAACTGGGGCAACAGGGATCATACTGGGATATACTGGGAGTATACTGAGGACTACTGGGAGCCACTGGGAGCAGTTGAGAGTGACTGGGAGCATGCTGGGGACAACTGAGATATACTGGGAGAGACTGGGAGTGCTTTGGATCATACTGGGACCGACTGGAATCATACTGGGAGTGACCAGAACTGCAGTAGGGGTGAATAGGAGAAACTGGAAAAATGCAGGGGTAAACTAGGAGCATACTGGGAGCAGTTGGTCCATGCTGGGGTCATACTGGGATCATGCCAGGACTGACAGGGTCATACTTGGAGTGACTGGAGTAATACTGGGAGTATCTGGGAGTGACTGGGACCATACTGGAGGTGACAGGGATCAAACCGGATTCATATTGAGAGTGCCTGGAAGTTACTGGGATCATACTGGGCGTGACTGGACTCATACCGGGGGCACCTGGGACCACGATGGGGGCAAATGGCATCACAGAGTGACTGTGAGTGACTGAGGGCACACTGCAATCCTAATGGGAATGACTGAGGGTGAAAACAACCATAGAGGGCATGACTGTGAGAAACTGGGACCACGTTGGGGGCAGCTGGGATCTTGCTGGGAGTGACCGGGACCATACTGGAATCATAGTGGCAGTGACCGGGAGTGACCGGGATCATGCAGTGGTCACTGGGCAGCAGCGCTGAGGCGGCGGCGGAGCTCGGAGAGGCTGTCCCAGCGCAGGTGGGAGCCGCGCTGGCTTGTGCCGGGGCTCGGGGCTCGCTGCGGGCGGATGGAGGGGATGGAGGGGGCGGCAGGGGGGCTGTGGCGGCTTCGTTCTCCCGTCTCCCTCCCTCCCTCGCTGGCTGTGGCGCCGTGTTGCCGCTGGCCTGAGGCCGCTGAGGGAGCGGCTGCCCGCGGTCTCCTTGCCGCTGCTGCCTCGGCAGGAGGCGGTGCCGGAGCAGCGCTGGCTCGTCCCGCTTGCTGTGGGTAGCACAGAGGTGGGTGCGCTGTCGGCGGCAGTGTGCGGGAGAATTCTCATCGCCAGAGGTTTCTGTCCCCAAAGGATATAGAGGAGTTCTGTAAAAGTAACTTAATTCATGAGCAAAGGGAGAGGCCATGGGGCAGCTTTCTAAGTGTTGGAGGACGCAGCCTCCTTTTAACCCTAATTTTCCCAGCCGCATCTCTCCCTTTCCCCACAGGGTGAGGTACTTGGAAGGTACAGACTTCCCGATCCGCCCACTGCATGTCCCCCTTCATATGCACCCCCACTTTGTATAATATATGATATGCATGGCTGTGTTAAGTCTTTGTTCTTGAAGTCCTGGAATTCACCACGATCGTGGTTGAGCAGCAGTCGGTGTCAATTAGTAACATCTTCTGAAATTGATGGTTTCTCTCATTACTTCCTTATCTACAGGTCCCTGGCCCAATCTCCAAGCAAATTCACACTGTCTGTTTGTAAAGACACATTAATTTTATCCCTTTCAATCCCTCCTCTTCCTGTTTTCCCAGTAGTTGTCTTTTTAACTTTTAATTGCTATTTACTCTTCTTCCTGGGTTTTCTTTGGTTTCGGGATTATTCTCAGTGATCTCATTCTGTGTCCTTTTGTAGCCATTTCTGGATCAGCAGGCCTGGCTGCCACCTGCATCCCCTTGGCCAGCTGCTGAATGAGCTGCACTCAGCAGGGTGTGGTGCATGGTAAAAAGATGAGAATTGCTGTAGCACATAAGAGGTGAAACAGCACTGGTTTAACCCATGGTCTGCCAGGGAACCACAAAAACATGTCCCATTCCCGTCCTTTCCGTGTTTGATCCAGTACATGAGCTAGTTTCTTATTTGCTTTGTTATCTGTTTTACCACTTTTCCATTGTCAACTATGTGCAAACAGCAGTCTGAGTTATTTAATTCTCACAAACTCCTCCTCCTTCTGCTGATAGATAATCTGATACCATCCCATGGTGAAATGTCACGTTCCTCATTTGAGTGGATTTGGTCAGCAAGAAGGTCAGGAGCTGGAGGTGTCTGGTTGGTTATTATTTCCAAGACAGCTTGTAATCTAATGATGCAATTCAAATTATAAATGGATTTTCTGGCTCCTGTATATGAATTCATTAGGCTTCCAAGGTGCTGGTCCATGGTGTTGTAGGATTTGTTCTGGTGGCTGTTCATCTTTTCCACATTTTGGGGTGCTACCTCTAGCCAGGAGGAGCATGCATCAACTGACTGCTTTTCTCTGATGAAATCATCATATACTTGGATACCCAACTGATTTCCCTGAACCTGTGGTACCAAAAAACCCCAGTGGTCCTTTACACCCTATAAAGCATCCACAGTGCTAGGAAATGTTGGAGTGGGGAGAGGCATGATTCCCCCCACTTTTTTTAGTGAAGTTTTCCCAACATTCTCCGTTTGCTGTCTTCCTTTGCAACTTAACCAATTTCTGTTGCAGAGTCAGATCTCACTCTGGGCTCTGCCTTTAGCTATGCAAATTCCGTCTGTGCAAGCAGGCAGAGCTTGGGCTGAGGGACAGAGGGAATTGGCAGGATTCCTCCCCCAGGCAAGAAGCCTCTGGTCCATTGTCCACACTTTCCCCCTGCAGTTTTAATTTGCATTTCTAAAAGTCCTGTGGTGGCTTCCTGGAACTGAGCTTCTCTTCAGGGCAGCCATGGGGTGACTCACATGTGGCCTCCCCCACAAGCTGGTTGTTTTTGTTTGGTTTTTTTTTAGGATCAATATTCTATTAAGTGTTTATGAGTTAGAGTTACCTTTAAAGCTCTTCCAGTTCTGCAGAATGCAACCTAAAGGTGACCATCATAAAACTCATAGCAAAATTTTACCATCACTAACAGCCACACAAACACATACAAAAGATGAAATCCAAAACAATAAACACTTTTGCTACTTCTTGTTCTAATACTAAAAATTGATTCTCACACCCTGGCCCAAAGCTAACTGACAATATAAAAGTAGGATTATTGATATTTAAAAAAATACTCTAATGGTGCAGTCTAATCACAGCCAGCCCAGTGTGTGAGTCTGATTTAGACCCAGGGTCTGATTCTCACAGTGTCTTCTGCACCACCCATGGTGAGTGCAGGCACAGAAAGCACTGAACCTCCAGCAGTGCCAGCAAGGATTGGCCCCCAGTGCCTGGAGATGCCAAAGGAGGGGTGCCCACACAGACTATTTCAGCAGGGGATGTGTGGGCAGGCCCAGGGGCTTCCCCCGATGTGGAGCCCTGGCTGCTGCTCAGGCCCCTTGTGTGCAGGGTCAGTCGCAGCCTCCCATCCTCCTCCTGCAGCTGGAAGTGCAAATCTGTGGGGCTTCAGAGACCTTGAGCCGAGGGTGAGGGGTCCCCCCGTGCTGAGCTGTGCTGGCAGCTGTTTCTGTGCTCAGTGACACTTGGAATGGGCCATGGCACTTGGGCACCAGTGGTGCTTCTCTGCACTCCTTATCCAGGCCCCAATGTCCTGGTTGGATGTTGTGAGCAGCAAAGTGCAAAGGCAGGGTCAGTGCCAGCCGAGCTTCCTGTGGAAGAGATTTCACAAGAGACAGGATTCTGGCCTCAGACTGCTTTAAGTGTACATCACTTATCTCTGCCTCCTCCACTAGGTCTAGAATTACCAGGGCAAGGATTTCCAAACATCAATTCCAAGGGAGATAATGGAATATCTGCCCTAGGTCTGGCTCTTATTCTCTCCAAAGCCAATGACACAATCCATACCCATGGCATCCTGGTTTCTGTCACCAGCTTCAAAAGGTGTTTCTTTATTTCCCCATTCATTCTTTTTACTTGACCTGAAGTCTGGAGGTGCCAGGAATTTGGAGGTCCCATTGTATTCCTAAAGCAGCCATAACCCCCTGAAGGATCTTTCCTGTAAAATTAATTCCCCTGTCTGAGTCTATTCTCTCCACAATCCCATATCCTGGAATTATTTATTCCAAAAATACCTTAATAACTGAAGCAGTGTCTGCTGAAACAGTTGGAAATGATTCTGCCACCCTGATAGCTGACATGCTGTTATCAGAAGATATTTAAGCCTTCCTGCTCAGGGCATTTCAGTAAAATCCACCTGGCATGGTTGGAAAGGATGTACAGCCCAAGGCCTGCCTCCCTGGCAAGTTTCTTTCTAACCTGGTTATTGGCTTTGGCACAAATCAAGCAACCTTCAACAGCTCGTTTTGGCAGAACAGAAAGGCCCAAGGCAGGACGTCTTGAGGAAGGCTTCTGGCAATCCTTGAGAGCCCCAGTGACTCCCTTCATGGAGTAGTTTTAATATTTGTAGGGCCAAAGCTTTTGGTATCCATTGTTTGCCATCCTTTGTAAACCAATTATCTCCTCTCTCCTCTGCCCCACTCTTTTTAATGATCTCCAGCTCCTCTGGTGCAAAAGACAGTTTCTCTGGCAGCAGTTGAGCCACTGGGAGCAAAGGGAGAATCTTGGAGACTTTCTGGCAAAAGTGTTACTTTCAGAGCCTCTTCCTGCAGCATTCCATGAGCTATTGCCTCCCCTGAGCACCCTGCCTGGTGTCCCCTAGGGTGGATTATTGCCACCCCTGGTGGTAAATTCACCACCTGCAATAGGTTAGTAATTCACCTCTCATGAGCAAATGTTTTTCCCCTGCAGGTTAACAAAGCTCTTCCCTCCCACAGTTTTCCAAACTCATGGACCACCCCATGTGTGTGTTTAGAATCAGCACAAATGTTCACTGTTTTCCCAATATAATTCCAAGGCTCTCACAAGTGCACACAGCTCTGCTGTCTGAGCTGAGCCTGTAACCTCCCCCCTTCCTCTAATTCCCTTCCCTTAATAGCAGTGTATCCTGTGACCCATTTCCCTTCTACAGCCCTTGAAGACACATCAATAATCACATTTCCTCCCTGGGGCCAGGGAGTGTCTCATAAATCTGTCCTAGCCTGGTCTGGGGCTCTGTCACTTGAATACAGTCATGTGTTTCTTGCCAGCCCCCTGTCCAGGGCCATTCAAACAGGAGGTTGGGTTAAACCCTTCCCCTGTCCTCAATTATAATCCTCCTCTTCCATTAGACAAGTTTCCTACTGTAATAACCGAGCACTGCTCATCCATTTAGAGGCTTAATCAGTTACCAAAGCTTTAACTTAATGCCAGACTTGAACAATAAGATATTCTGCTGTTGGCAGTTTTTGGGCCTCAGTTCCCATTGTATCTGTGCACACTTATTCAGACAATGAGGCCACTCTGTGGCCACAGGGTTAAGCATTTTAGTGCAAGAATTCCTTTGGCATGGCCCTGTTTATCATCTACATACAATTCAAATTCTTTTTCCATGTCTGGGAGGGCCAGGGCAGGAACTTCTGTTAATCTGCTTTGTAACACTTGAAAATTCTGCTTTCCTTCTGGTGTCTATCCATCCAGTTTCTTGACTGGCAGGATATGAGTGTTAACAGGGAGAGATCCCTGGTTCCAAAAGCCCTGCCTTGAGCAGAGACTCAATAACAGGCTGTAACCCCTTCCTTGCCTCCCTTGGGATAGCGTATTGCTTTTAGACCCCACTAGTCCTGATTGCTTGAAAGTAATTTGGAGAGGCTCCATATCTACTTTTCCCTATTTTCCTGGCTCTGCCCACACTTCTGGGTTTGCTTCAGCATAGGCCTTCTCAGGCATTTAACATAAAGTATTGACAGCATTAGGCTCTGTATCTACTTTAACAATATTAATTTGTATTCCCAATTTAGCCATCAAATCCCTTACCAGTAAATTACAATCAAAATTATGAAGAAACAGAATTTGCTGCATTTCAAACCCATCCCCCACATCTACCAATAGTGGTTGAATAAAACACACCTGCTTGTTTTTCCCACTTATCCTCTGAATAATCCAAGAACTTCTTGACAGTTTTCCCTCCTTTAGGTCTAAGATTCAGAGTGGATTGAGAGGCCCCTGTGTCTATCAGGAAGTGCCTCCTCTCACTCCAGACCCACCCTGGATGTTCTCAAGGGCTTCAGTGTGGTGGGTCCCTGGTCTAATGGGAGCTCTAAAATGCTATCAATCCATCTCCGTCAATGGGGGACTTCCTGCTGTTGAGGGTCCTCCTGTCTCTGCTTCCAGTGTCCTTGTGCCCTGCAGATGGAGCCCTGCTTCCTTCCCAGGGGCTGTTTGGGTCAGCTCTCCCCTGCTGAGGAGGGCAATGCCTGTGCCACATCCCTGTGGCTGACCCTGTCCCCTTGGGCCCTGCACTTCATCCCTCAGGGGCTGCAGAAACTCTGCCATGGCCTTTGCCTTCACCTTGGCCTTTTCCTCATCCCTTCTTCCATTCCCCTGCTGTGCCTTTGTGACCAACTCCTCCAGGGGCTTATTCTAGGCCTCCAGGGCTCCTCCAGCCCTGCTCCCTGCCTGTGGGTGCTCATCCTGTGACAGCTGCTGAGCTTCCTGCAAAATCATTTATTTCTCCAGTGATCCCACCAAAATCCTTAAAATAAAATCCTGATCCTTCCATGTATAATCCACATTTCCCAGATATTCCTTCCTCCTCATGCTCACCCTCCCCTCCATTCCCCTATCCCAGAGCTGCTCCCTGTCCTGCCACAGTGTCCAAACGCAGCTCCCCCGGCAGGCAGGGCCGGCAGCTCCCTGGGCCAGGCAGGCGACTGGGGTGTCCTGCAGCCTCATGGGTGCCTGGGGCCACTGCCGGCCCTGCCTGGGGGTTGTTGGGGTCAGGCACTTGTCAGAGACTGAAATAGTTCATGCCTCACACATTGATACAAAGTTTTGCTCATTATAACAAAGAAGTGTATAAAGAAGCTACAATCAAAGAAGCCTCCCTGAAGGGGACTTTGGACTGAGAGTCAAACTGCTGAGATTCCATAAAGGGCAACCTATTGTTCAGTCATCTCAGGCTGAGGGAAAGGTATGCATACACAAAGGCCAAAGCCACCAGCTGCTCTGGGAATCATCCCTGGCTGAGTTTGGGGTGGGGGCAGAGCACAGCTCACAGAAGCCAGATTTGCACAAACTTCCCTCCCGGCTGAGGGGGGAGGAGGAGGATGTTTGGGGTGTGTGGTGTAACCTCTGGTCAGAGGCAACAAACACCCATCCTCCGTTACACAAACTGCCCAGCTGTGGAACCCCCAACCCCACCGGCCTCATCCATGGGGCTTTCACATGACAGGAGCTGAGGGGGAGTCACAATCCATCAAAGACCCCCAAAGTGCTCCCCAGAGGCCTTGCAACACAGGACTGCACATGATGTAAGCAGAGTCTGCTGCTAGAGACTGTTCCCTCCCCCGGAGGACACGCCTGGACATTGCCCCTGGCCTGACTGTATATTAACCCATGGGATTCTGTGCTTTCCAGGGGGACCATCACCACCAAGAAGACCAGCTGGAGAGGATCAACACAACATCATTGGGATCCATGGATGGTGATATTTTCTTTCTCCCTCTTTCTGTCCCCCCCACCTCTTTTCCTACTTCTCCTTTTCTCTCTTTTCCTCCCTCTCTCTCTCATATTTACTATCGAATAACACCTATACTATTGACTGGCATATGGTCTCAGTTACACCTTAATTCGGGCAGACATATTTCCAAAGAACCTTAATAATTGGATCATAACAGCACTGCCTGTCCCTGAGCCTCGGCTGCCCCACAGCCCCGGCCAGCCCTGCACCTCTGTGCCTGATTCTTCTGCTCCCCACCTTTTGCAGAAGGAGGAGTAGTGAGGGCAAGAGGAGTGTGAGGAGTCACCACTTGGTTCTACCACTCCCTGTATCTGCAGCTCTCCCCCACATCCAGCAGGTGACTGGGGAAGGGGATCCACAATTCACAGAGGTTAAATCATGGTGTTTCTAAAGTTTATTGGGCTAAATGTTGGTGGTTTAGTTTTGTGGTGGCCTGAATCTTTATATTTTGGAGGGGGTTTTGGCTGAATCTGGATGTTTTGGGACTTTAGGGGCTGTGTCTTTATGTGTGGGAGTTTTTTGGGCTGCATCTTGGTGTTTTAGAGGTTTTTACAGACACAAGATGCCTGGTGACTTCCAGAGATGGACCTGGCAGAAGGAAGCCCAAATCCAAGGTGCTCACTCTTTGTTTCTCCCCCCAAAGCAGGATTTGTCATTGCCAAGGCGTGGCCGGATGGAGGAGGAGGAAAAAGTCCGGAGATGCTGCACGAGGAGGAGCTGCAAACGCAGCGCAGGGAGCTGCGAGGAGGAAAGAGCCTCGCTGTGCCGGGAAGGTGGCCGGAGATGCAGCCGGAGCTCGGAGCTGGGGGAGGAGCCTGAGGGCAGAGAGAAGCTCCACAAGTGTGGGGAATGTGGGAAGAGTTTCAGCAAGAGCTGCAGCCTGATCTGGCACCAGGTGATCCACACAGGGGAACAGCTCTATGAGTGTGGGGAATGTGGAAATGGCTTTGGGTGGAGCTCCACCCTGAGGAAACACCAGCTCATCCACAGCAGGGAGAGATCCTACCCCGAGTGTAGGAAGAGATTTCACAGCAGCTCTCATCTCATCAAGCATCAGTGGATCCACACAGGGGAGAGGCCCTTCCGCTGCCCTGACTGAGGGAAGAGCTTCAACCGCAACTTCACCCTTGTCAGACACCGGCACCTCCACACTGGGGAGAAGCTCTACAAGTGTCCTGAGTGTGAGAAGAGCTTCCCCAGCAGATCTACCTTGACCCAACACCAACAGAGCCACCAGTCAGGGAAGCCTTGAAGTGCCGCGAGTGCAGGAAGAGCTTTGTGCTCTGCTCCAACTCCCATCCCCTGTGGGAAGATCTGCATTGGATGATCCCCAGTGACCCCGTTGTGCAGAGCCCTGGTCATCCGTGGTGCTGGTGATCCGTGTGGGGAACACACCTGGCTGGAGGCTCCACATCCTCCTGGCTCTCCGTGGGCACCTGGATGTTCTTGCGCAGGGGCAGGAACATCCATCAGGATTCAGGCCGATATCAGGAATTGCCACAGAAGGGCAGATTTGTCGATTTTTGACCCCAAAAATCTCAGCTGCTCCATCCAATCCTTTTCTCCTATGGCATCAAGGAACACTGGATGGCCTTGGAGGTCTTTTCCAACCTCAGTGATTCCATGATTCTGATTTCCTATGGCCCATTTCCCCAGTGAAATGGTGACGGACTGGGACAAAGACCAAGATTTTAGAGGCAGTGGGGTGGAAACCTCCCTAAGAAGGGTTCTTCCCTCCCACCCAAGCATTGGATCCTCAGCCAGCACAGCAACATAAATCCTTTTCTTTCACCCTTGGTTTTCTCTTCATTTCTCTTCATCCATTCAAAACACCTGAACTTGGGGTAAAAATAAAGACATTGGACTGAGACCTGGGTAGGGGGGGACATGAGAGACACAGACATGGAGAGTGACATGGGGACACATCGACATGGACAGAGATGTGGCCATTCCTGAGGTCACTGGGGGCCACGGGCATGGATGGAGATATGGGGGACAATGCCATGGATGGGAACATAGTGCAGAGACATGGTGGGACATGGCCATAGAGGTGCCATGGGGGGAAACTTCCAGGGGATGTGGGGGATGCTGGGTTTGAGAGAGTTAAGGGTTCCTAGCAGGGACTTGAGGGTTGCTGAGGGCTTTGGGGACCCCAGGCCAAGCAGCTCTGGCTGTGCTGGGAGACCCTGGCAGAGGCTCTGGGGCAGCTGATCAAGGACCCCCTGAGCTGGATGGACCCCCAGGCGGGCATTGGGCTCCTGGAAGGGAATGAACGTCCTTGTCCCCAGGAAGGAAATCCCAGCACCCCAGGGTGACAGGGGCAGCTGAGAAGCCACAGCAGGGAGGGGAAATCCAGACAGAGGTGTCCCCCTCCAAAACTGCATCCCAAAAATCCTGAAACTCAGGGATTGCTCCCAGAACAAAGCTGCCAGGAGCTGCCCAAATTGAGTGAAAGGGGGGTTGGGACACCCAGACTGAGCAGGAGGGGCTGGGAATTCCCAAAACCAAGCACGGGGCAGGAGGGTTTGGGACTGGGGGACAATGGAGAAGAAGCAGAAGAGCAGGGCAAAAGAGGGAGCTCAGACCCTGAAGAGAGCAGGAGGGGGATGGGACACCCAAATTGAGTATGGAGGGGTCTGTGGATTGGGGGAATGGTGGGAAAGGGGAGGAAAACGTGGGGTTAGGATGCAAGAAGGGTGGTTCCCTGTCCCCCAGCACTCGATCCCTGGAGCAATTCCCTGCAGCTTAGGCGGCAGGTGGATCCACACTGGGGGAATCCCCAAGTCCCGTGCCCATCCCAGCGTGTCCATCTCGCTGGTGCCCTCGAGCTCCCAGCCCGAGCCCAGCCGCCTGCTGTGCTCCGTGATGGATTTCTACCCTGCGCAGGTGCAGCTGAGGTGGTTCCAGGGCCAGCAGGAGCTCTCGGAGCAAGTGATGACCACCGACCTGCTCCCCAACGGGGACTGGACCTACCAGCTGCTGGTGCTGCTGGAAACGCCCCCCCGGCGCGGGGTCACCTCCAGCTGCCAGGTGGAGCACGTCAGCCTGGAGCAGCCCCTGAGGCGCCACTGGGGTACGGCCAGAGCCCACAGCGCCGGGGGGAGCGGGGGAGGCACTGGGGGGGCTGGCAGGGGGATTGGGCTGTGCTGGGGGGAACTGGGAGGGAGGTGGAGAGAGGTTGGAGGGGCTGGAAGGAGACTGGGGCAAGATGGAGATTGGGGATGGAAAAGCAAAGGTTGGAATGAGGTTGGTTGTGCTGGGAAGAGACTGGGAAGGATCTTGGTAGTCCTGGTGGGGCTGGGAAGGGACTGGGAGAGGGTTTGGGGGTCCTGGGGCGGTGGGGGACAACTGGGAGGGGTTGTGGGGTGCTGAGAAGGACAGGAGGGGCTTTGGTGTGTCCTAGGGAGGCTGGGAATGGATTGGGAGGAGGTTTCAGGGGCTCCTGGGTGGGCTGGGGGCGACTGGGAGGGTGCTTGGAGGGGCTTGGGGTGTCGGTGAGAGGTTTCTGGGGGTCCTGAGCCCTGCTGACACCCCAGAGATGCCGCCGGACGCTGCCCGCAGCAAGATGCTGACGGGGATCGGGGGCTTCGTGTTTGGCTTTGTCTTCCTGGCGCTGGGGCTCGGCTTCTACCTGCGCAAGAAGGTGAGGGGGGGTCCCGGGGGTCGTGTCCCCCCTGCCCCGGAGCGGCTGTGCTCCCCCCGGGGCCCCCCAGCCCGGTGTCACCCCCTTTTCTCTGCCCACAGAGCTCCTGAGCCGCCGCCGGCCGCAGCCCCTCCCCGTGGCCTCGGGCCCGGCCGGGACCCCCGCTCTGTCCCCGCGCTGATTTTGGGGGGTCGTGTGTCCCCCCAGCTCTGCTGTCACTCTGACCCCGCCCCGGCTGCTCCCAGTGCTCCCAGTAAAGCTTTTCAGTTGGCCCCGGTCGCATTTCTTGGGGGGCACTGGGGAGAAACTTGGGGGGACCCCACGGTGAGGCTCTGATTGGGGGGCAGACCTGACCCTGGGATGGATCGGGAATGGGGACCCCCGTGTGTCCCCAAGTGTCACCCCGCTCTGGGGGGCCTTGGGAGACAGCTGAACCCCGACACGGCACACAGCGAAGCCAAAAAAAGGCGCTGAGACACCCTGAGCCCCCCAGAACCTCCAAACCCCTCAGAAAAACAGCCCCGAAAAATAGCCCCGCGAAAATGAGCCAATCGGAGAAGGCGCTGAGCGATTCTGATCCAATCCGAGCTCGCGGCGCTGATGACTCTCCAGTTCCCAGGCAGACCCGCAGCGCCCAGCGCTCCCCACCCCAACCCCACCTGCGCCCCCCCGCTCGCCCCCAGCGCTTCCCGCCAGGCCAATTTGGGGAGGGGGCGCCTGGGGGGCGCCCAGGCCTGGCCCGGAGCCCAGCGCTGCCCCAGCCCGACCTGCCCCGGCTCCATCCCGGCTCCTCCCGCGGGATGCGACGGCGTGGGGAAAAGGGGGGGAAAGGGTGGGCGCTGGGCTTGGGAGGAGGAGGAGAAGGGATGGAGGAGGAGGAGGAGGGATGAGGAAGGAGCGGGAGGAAGGCCGGAGATCCGAGGAGGAGGAGGCGGGAGGAGGAAGGAGGAGGAGCCGCGGGAGGAGAAGGAGAGAGGAAGAGGAGGAACAGGAAGAGGTTGGAGAGAGGAAGAGGAGGAGCAGCAGAAGAAGCGCGGAGCTCTTTGTCTGTCGCAGCCCCGGGAGCATCGGCGCCCCGCATGCCGCAGGTGAGGGGGAGGAGGAAGTCGCCCCAAATGTCTCGGGGGTCCCCGAGCGGCGTTTTTTCTCGGCGGGTGTTTGGAGCTCGCAGCTTCCGGGATTGAGCCCCAAATCTCGTGAAGGGTCGCTGGGAGGGTTTGATTGTGTGGGGGGAATGTTTGGATGTGGCGGAAGGCCAAAGCTGAGGCGCCAATGGGGCTTTGGGGGATATTTTGGGGGCTGCAGGTGGCCATGGCCCGGTGTCGGGGTGGGAGGGGGACATGGGGCATGGGGTCCCCCTGGGAGAGCGGTGGAGGGGAAGGGCGGGAGCCCCGGAGTGGGGTGAGCGGAGAGGGGCGATCGCGGGGCTGGGGGAGCCCCGGCAGGCTGGAGAGGGGGGGAGCGTGGATAAGGGGGAAGCCTGGGATCCCTGGAAGCGCGGAGCAGAGAATGAGGGGAGAAGGGACCCCTGGGACCCCCAAAGCCCCCGGATCATCCCTAAGCGGGACCCTGGAAAATAGGGAAGCCCGGGAGCCACGGGAGCCCCATGAGTGCAGGGAAGGGAGACCCTGAGGAGGCCAAAGTGAAAAGAGCAGAGAGGGGGAAATGCTGTTAGGGTTTTGAGGTGAATGGTGGTGGTTTGGGGTTTTCATGGACAGAAACCCCTGGGAGACTTGAAGAGCTGGAGGTGGGCAGGAGGAACCCCCAGGGCAAGGCGCTGAACTCTTGTTTTTCCCCCAAAGCAGGATTTGTCATTGCCAAGGTGTGGCCGGATGGAGGAGGAGGAAAAGGCCCAGAGATGCAGCCGGAGCTCGGAGCTGGGGGAGAAGGCTCAGGTCAGAGAGAAGCCCCACAAGTGTGGGGAATGTGGGAAAAGCTTCTGGCGGAGATCTGACCTGGTCCGTCACCAGCGCATCCATACAGGGGAAAAGCCCTATGAGTGTGGGGAGTGTGGGAAGAGCTTCAGTCAGAGGTCCCACCTGATCCAGCACCAGATGATCCACACCGGGGAAAAGCCCTTCAAGTGTGGGAAGTGTGGGAAGAGCTTCAGCCGGATGTCCAACCTGATGCAACACCAGGTGATCCACACTGGGGAAAAGCCCTACGATTGTGACAACTGTGGGAAGAGCTTCAGCCACAGCTCTGCCCTGATCCAGCACAAGAAGATCCACACTGGGGAGAGGCCCTATGAGTGTCCCAAGTGTGGGAAGAGGTTTCAGACCAGCTCCAATCTCCTCGTCCATGAGCGCATTCACACCCAGGAGAGGCCCTTCCGCTGCCCTGACTGTGGGGAGGGCTTCAAGCGAAACTCCCACCTCATGACCCACCGGCGCATCCACACTGGGGAAAAGCCCTATGAGTGTGTGGAATGTGGGAAGAGTTTTGGATCAAAACCTGAGCTCACCGTGCACCACAGGATCCACACTGGGGAAAAGTCCTATGAGTGTGGGCAGTGTAGGAGGAGCTTCAGCCTCAGATCCCATCTGATCAGGCACCAGCGGATCCACACAGGGAAAAAGCCCCACAAGTGTGGGAAGTGTGAGAAGAGCTTCAATCTGATGTCCACCCTGATGCAGCACCAGGTGATCCACACTGGGGAAAAGCCCTATGATTGCGAGGAATGTGGGAAGAGCTTCAGCATCAGGTCCAGCCTGATCCAGCACAAGAAGATCCACACAGGGGAGAGGCCCTATGAGTGTCCCAAGTGTGGGAAGAGGTTTCAGAGGAGCTCCAATCTCCTCGTCCATGAGCGCATTCACACCCAGGAGAGGCCCTTCCGCTGCCCTGACTGCGGGAAGGGCTTCAAGCGAAACTCCACCCTCATCATCCACCGGCGCATCCACACTGGGGAAAAGCCCTACAAGTGTGGGGAATGTGGGAAGAGCTTCAGCAGGATGTCACACCTGATGCGGCACCAGGTGATCCACACTGGGGAAAAGCCCTATGAGTGTGGGGAGTGTGGGAAGAGCTTCTCACATAGTTCTTACTTGACCAAGCACCAAAGGAAGCACCGGTGAGGGAAGCCCTGCGAGTGCCCCGAGTGCAGGAGGAGCTTCATTGCTGCTCCAACTCCATCCCCTGTGGGAAGATCTGCAGTGGATGATCCCCAGTGATACCCGTTTGGCTGAATCCTGGTGACCCCCATTCCAGGTGATCCCCTTTGGATGGGAAGAAAGTATTTTAAATGGTCAAATTTTCCTTCTTCTCCTGCTCTGAGTTTGTTAGCAATAAATTCAAGTCACATCGCCAATTGCAAGCATGTTTTTTGCACAAAGGTGTTGGATGAGGGATCTCTTATCCAGGTCCTTCTATCAACTCAGGAAGCCTTGGTTCAATTTTCTCTCCCCATGGCAGCTCTGCAGGGCAGTGAGAGAGCAGCTCTGCTGGGTGCCTGGCATGGGGCCAGCGTCACCCCACTGCAATGTGCCATGGCCTCATGTGGCCCTGTGCTCTGGAGCCAGCGCTGCTGTTGCTTTTTCCTTCCTGATGATTTTCTCTTTTGCAGGAAAGGCTTGTGAAGTGCCCCCACTGTCCCTGGCGTCCCCTGGGCGCCGGCAGCCGCGTCCCTTGGCCTGCTCCCCCTGGGCCGTTGCAGGGCGGCTGGCGGAGGCTGGGAGCTGCCGTGGGGGCCGTGGGGCTGCCCCGGGGGCTGCGTGCCGAGGCGGGGCCGGGAGGTGCGGAGAACTTTGTCGCTCTTTGCAGGGCAATGGCGCCTTGGGCCCGGGCCCGTTGCAGGGCTGCTCCTCATGTGCGGCTTTGGCCTCGGCCAGCCCGGGGGGCACTGAGAGCGCGGGGCTTGGGCTGTGCGCTGTGCAGAGCCCGCGCCTCGCTGCCCTTGGCTGGCTGTGCTGTCACTCGCAATTGTCCCAGCGCAATTGCTGCTCGGTGCCAGCGAGCGGGGACAAGACCGGCGCCGGTGTCGCCCCCAGGCAGGCAGTCAGGCAGGCAGGGCTTTAGTGGGGCAGCAGCGGCGCCATGGTGGGAGCGTGTGTGCGGCCCGGGAGCGGCGGCAGCGGGCGGAGCCCGGGGAGGCGGCGGCGGAGCTCGGAGAGGCTGTCCCAGCGCAGGTGGGAGCCGCGCTGGCTTGTGCCGGGGCTCGGGGCTCGCTGCGGGCGGATGGAGGGGATGGAGGGGGCGGCAGGGGGGCTGTGGCGGCTTCGTTCTCCCGTGTCCCTCCCTCCCCCTCCCTCGCTGGCTGTGGCGCCGTGTTGCCGCTGGCCTGAGGCCGCTGAGGGAGCGGCTGCCCGCGGTCTCCTTGCCGCTGCTGCCTCGGCAGGAGGCGGTGCCGGAGCAGCGCTGGCTCGTCCCGCTTGCTGTCGGTAGCACAGAGGTGGGTGCGCTGTCGGCGGCAGTGTGCGGGAAAATCCGCGTGGCCAGAGGTTTGTGTGCCTGCAGGAGACAGAGGAGTCGTGTAAAAGTAACTTAATGGTTGGAGAGAGGGAGAGGCCGTGGGGCATTTGCCATGGGGTCTGTAAAACGCAGCCTCCTTTTTATGCTCGTTTCCCTGGCTGCGTTTCATTGTCCCTTTGCCCTCTTGTCACGGTACCTGCGGGAAAAACAAAAACCTTTCAACAAGATTTTTAATGTTAGAGAGTCAAGGCATTACTTTATTATCTGTTCAGGATGTTGTTCTTGCCAGGATGTACCACGGGAATCATCTCATCCACAGTCCTGGATTTGTAGAGAGAATCATACCATGGCACATTAATTTTGCATGATTTCTCAGGTATTTTATACAGTCAAAACTCATAAAATGAGTTTTGGTCAGTCTTAATTGTCGCTGTTGAGCCGCTAGCAGAGAAAAGGACCCAGGTTCTCAGTGTGGCAAGAAAAGAGAAACTTTATTTTTTTGATTTCAGCTTATATAGACTTTTCAGAGGTCACCCAGATTGGTCTGTCAGAAACCTCCCCCTAGGCCTGATTGGCCAGGCCTGAACTGTCCAAATCTCAAGACACTGTTCTAACAACATCCAAACTTTATTTATAAAACACAGAAGTTCTCATGGGAAAGACCTGTGCCAGCCACACTTAATTGGTTCCATGTTGCTTATTTTCTATTATATGGTTTCTTATTGGATCCAGATTTCTTCTCCTCTGGTGCTAATTAGGTCTTCCTTCTTATCTCTCTTTAGCCAGACAAGGTGTCTCCAAACAGCCAGAGGGGAGGTTTGGAGCTGATGTTCGTTAATGGTCGCTGATGGCCTTTTGTCTTTTGGGCTCCTCCTAGTGTGTTGGTATGTTAAGCTCATCAGACCTCACCTGGCAGAAAAATGTCCGTAACAAAAACTTAAAATTCCTTTTCCCGGGCTAAAGACAAACAAAAGCCTTGACAAAAGTTATAGAAAATATTTAAACTGGTATATTTTCCAACACTCTGGATGAGGTACTTGGAAGGTATAGACTTCCCGATCCGCCCACTCCCTGTGTCCCTTAATATGCACCCCTAGTTTTTGTAACATTCGGTATTCGTGGCTCTGGGAAGTGTTTGTTCTGCTTGTGGAAGTTCAGGAATGGAGCAGGAGCTTGGCTGAGCAGCAGTCTGTATCAATTAGTAACAATTCAAATTCACAAATGGGTTCTGGGACCTGATATGAATTCTTAGGATTCCCAGGGGCTGCTCCATGGTGTTGTAGCATTTGTTCCAGTGGCCGTTTTAATTTTTTTTAAACTTTTTTGGGGCGCTGCCTCCAGCCCCAGTTGAGCACTTTTGTGTAATTTAATCATCCAATATTTGGATTCCCAACTGATTTCTCTGAACTTGTGGTATCAAGAACTCCCCGTGGTTTACTACACTCTATAAAGCATCCACGATGCTAGCACATGTTGGAATGAGGAGAGAGATAATTCCCCCCCACTTTTATTAATGATGTTTTCCCAACATTTTCCGTGTTTGTCCTTTGCAGCTGAACCAGTTTGTGCCGCAGAGTCAGATCTCCTCAGTCTGGGCTCTGCCTTGAGCTGTGCAAATTCCATCTGTGCAAGCAGGCAGAGCTTGGGCTGAGGGACAGAGGGAATTGGCCCAATTGCTGCCCCAGGCCAGAAGGCCCTGGTCCATTGTCCAGCCTTTGCCCCAGCAGTGTTCATTTGCATTTCTAAAGCTCCTTCCTCTGGTGGCTGCCTGGAACAGAAGCTTCTCTGCCAGGGCAGCCATCAGGTGACTCCCATGTGGCTCTGCCCCCCACAAGCTGCTTTGGGGTTTTTTTTTCTTCAACAGTATTGTATTAATTAGTTGTAGGAGGAGAAGGAGGTGGGATTTTATAGAAGGAAGAGGAGGAGGAGTAGTGAGAGGAAGAGGAGTGTGAGGTGAGAAAGATTCTCTGAGCATCCCATGAAAAACTGTCACCTTGGAGGGGGCTTTGGGGGTCTCCAAAGACCACCAGGATATACGGAGCATGTGTGGTGCACATGCTAATGATATTAATGACTTCTGAGAAATTATTTGTATAACCACTCCTATCCTGAAGAATGTAATTAATATTCATGATTTTACCTATAACACTGTGTCTTTGGGGTACTGAGGTATGTGTTTGGTAGAAACAATTCCCCACACATCCGGTGCACTGAATAAAGCAAATACCCACTTCTCTGACTTGGTCTCTGAAGTGTCTCTGGGCTCGATTGGGGCGAATCAAATTGGCACCCCAGATGGGACCCAGACTCTGCTCGGCTGCCGGATCCTAGGGTAAGCAGACCTCCCAGTCGCGACCCTGAATTTCCAGGGAGAGCTCAGCTGTCCTTTGGCTCACGGCGGGAGTAGACTAAGGACCATCTGCACCAAATTAAGGTGTTTGCTACTTTTAAAATAAATGCCTGCAGGTCCGGGGTGCTAGTCCCCGAGGGTGGGTTGAGACTGGGTCTCCCGAAATTAGTCCCGGGTAAGGGGTTGGACCCTGCTGTCAGGAAAAGGTACTTTTAAAGGGTTGGACCCCGGGGTTGGACCCCGCTATAGTGAAAGGTACCTTTAAGGGGGTTGGACCTCACTGTATTACATCATACTGTGATTTTTGTTCTGTCTGTTGTTATTTTGTTACTGTGTTACTGTGACATTATTTTGTTACTGTGTGAGTGTGAATGAATGAGACGTGTCTCCTACACGAAGCGATAGTGGAGCTCTATCTGCGTTTCCATTCTCTGGCGACAGAAACGGCCAGAGAAAAGCAAAGCGACTGGCAAAGAGTGAATGAGTATAAATCATATATAAACCATTGGTTTGGAGTATCTGGAGGGGGGCAGATTATATTATTGAATGGAAAGATTTTAGCTGCTGAATTGAAAACACTCAGACCCCAACACGTTTCTAATATTGCTCTATTTGATTTTGCCTTTAAAATTCTGTGTTTTGTGTGTGGAAACAGTTGTGAAACTTAAACTTAGTGCAAGTGTATTAATTGTGAGAGGAAGTGATATTGTCTATTTGCTCGAGTGCTTCTGAAATTTTTTAATGTGTGTGCATGTACTGTGTGTGCAAAATTTTACCTTTGTTAATTTGTATTTTTGCCGGCATATAAATTTATGCAGGGACGCCCGCAAGATAAAAATAACTAATTGACTCTAATGAAGCACAGAATTGACTCCACAACTCAGATAGTTATGAAGTAGGTATGTGTTTATTCCAGCTGGGGTGCATGGCGGGTAGCCCCTCCAAAGGCATGCACACCCTCAGCGGCACTTCACTAAGTTTATATTAGGTTACAGATTACATATGCATAAAGTTAGACAAAGCCCCTATACATATTCAATACCTATCCCCGCTTCATATTATAATGAGTTCAAAGTTCATTTAAATATGCTCGCGCAAGCACAGTGTCTTCAGATTAATTGTGGGCAAGGGTCCCAATGATTAATTATGACAGGATCCATCCTCTTCATCACGATGAACTGTTCACCCTGTTCCCTTGCGCATGCTCCCTTGGTCCTTGGTCCTAGTCCAAGCCTGAGAACCGACTCGTACTGGTCCTGGGGTCCAAGGGCGGGATGCTCGGTTACACTTGGTGGTTTCTCTCAATTATTTGGCTCTCTTCTCTCCATCTTCCTCGTAGGTAGACACAAATTCATTAAGAGAATTCCTTAAGAGAATTCATTAAGAGAATAATAAATGGATCGCAGCTGGCATATCTTAGTAAATCATTATCCAATCTCTGGCTCTCTAAATCAGTTTAAAAATATTATTATTACTATTACCCAGCTTCTAGCTTTTTATATTAGTAATTTCTATTTTACCCTAAATCAGTCCCCACTTTTCTATAAGATTAGTAAATTCTTTTACTAGTAAATGGCATCTTCTTCTAGCAAGCCTCTGTGATAAGTATCTCTCAATGCCTTACCAGGGACATTTGATAAGGTAGTTAGAATGGATAACCTCTTTAACATCCTACAATTCCAAACAAATAGCAAAACAGATAACACAAGACTAATACCTACCAAAATTAGTAAAACAATTATGGGGTGACATAATGTATTAAGGATACCAGTTGCAGTAGGTGACCATCCAAAAAGCACATCCCACCAGTGGTGATCCGCATCCTGTCTTGCTCCTTGTAAGACTCTGCTTATTTCCTCTGTATCATGGTGAATGGTTATTAAAATTTTCTCTCCACTTTTTTGAATTTCTTCCAGGATGTTAATTAAGTCTTGATGCTCTACCAATTGTCTTACCAGCGTAAGGTTCATCCCAATAGGTGTTGATGATAAGTCATGATACATTGTGTAATTGGATTTTATCAATCGATGAGATACAACTGGTGCCAAATACAAAAAGTCACACCCAATGATCTTCACAAAATTACAAACACAAAAATTAGAATGATTCCTAACATCCAAAGTAACATTGTCATTATCTATTTCTATGATAACACACGTTGTTCTTAAGCAAATACAACCCTGACCAATATATACAAGTACTGTCTTCTGGCTAGTATCCGGGTGAACTTCAAAGTGGCAAATGCTTTGCTCAACATCTAAGCATATATCTTTGGCGTTAATTGTGTTACTCTCACAGATGAACCCTTGTTGTTCTCGTGTAATGCATGATTCTATATTTACAGTTTGCCATTTCTTGTCAACCATCCGGGCCCATGCTCTGTGTTCAGAAGGGTAAAGTACTGCTCCATCATGGTTTAATCCTAGAGGAACAATGGGATGTATTACATAAATTGTGGCATTGCATACAAAGGCTGTAGCTGTGTTAGTAATTGGATCATAGGTAAAATTTACTAGAGTCCACCAAGATTGGAGTTTCTTTTCCAGTTCAGTAGCGTTATCCCAAACAGCTTTTCGTATTTCAATAGGGAAAACACCTTCATTTCCTTCCCTTATAATTAAAGAGGCTGCCGATTGCATCCATAGTTGTGCTTGTATGCAACTAAGAGCGAGGGACACATTATTCTGAACTGCTCCAAGTGCATCTAATATTAATTTATGATCGTGATTGTTAGCCTTTGCAAGATCTGGAAGTACCTTTGAAATTTGCCACTGACCATTTCCTAACACTAGTAAAGAAGATTGTAAAGGTTGTTTTAGTCTTGTTAGATCGCCAGTTGTGGTGGCCAATTTATTCATTAGTATCTCTGAATCAATCTCATTTAAAACACCCAATCCTGTTCCTAACACACCAGTTAAATCCCTTCGTGTTCTGCTCCTGAAGAGTCCTTGCCTCTGTAACCATGTTGTCCAGCCTTCAAAAGATGTTTTTATAAGAGAGGAGCAAGCTGGTTGAATTTCAGAGACGTTAATTTGCATCAGTAATTCTACACGCTTAAGAGACCATTCTGGGTTGAACAACAATTGCTGTTGGCCTGTATTCCTTATCACATATGGGCCAACTTCATAAATTTCTGGTTGAGGTGTTAGTTTAGGAGGAATAGGACTGTTAATTTGGGAGGACTCTTGTTTTGGTTTGGCTACCACATTCAATTTAATTTTCTGAATCAAACCTAATAATGTTGGTCAAGTAGGTTTAGATGTCCACTGGCACACTACATAAAAAGGATGAACCATAGTAAGATTAAACCAGCAGTCACTTTGCCCTTCCTTGCAAGACTTGGTAATTTCAACATTATTATTGCTTGGGTCACCGGAAGTTTTGTTGCCAGCAAATTTCTGGCGACAACATAAGGAGAACACACCTTGTTTAGCACACTCCCAGTCCTCAGTAGGACATAATTCCTTTGAAATGCCAGAGTGAATTTTGGATGCCAGATTGAAATCAAAAAAATGGCCAAGAACTGTAATATAAGAGGCTTTTTCATATTGAAAACCAGGTTCAATTTTCCTGCATCCCACCTGGATTTTTTCATTAATGATACCAGGTAGGGTCATGACCCACTGATCTCGATTCCAAGCCCATTCAGGTGGGTGGTAAATTTCATCATCATGCATTACAATCATAGCCAAATCCTGACGGCTGTCTGTAGGGTACTTTCCCTGAAAGCTGGAATGCCCTATGAGGGCTTGTGACCAAGGCCATTCAGTATTGCCCTGGTTGAAAGTACCTCCTTTTTCTTGAAGTATGGTTATAATTGTGAGAACACCAACGAGAGTAACTTCTCTAATTGCATTCATTTTACCCGGGTAAATTTCAATTTCAGTTCATTATCGTTAGAAGCCACTTTCCAAGGGGTCTCTGGAGCTTTCTTCACTTGAGTATGATGAATCCAGGCGTTCTGTTCTTTGATTTTGACCGCAGTGAAAGTGGTAAGGAGTCCTTGAAATGGTCCTTCCCACTGTGGCTCCAAAGTTTTCTCTGTAAGAGACTTAACATAAGCATAATCTCCAGGTTGAATGTTGTGTACTGGGCTGTCTAGGCCCCGACTCCGAGTTCCAGCCACATGCTTTTCAATTTTCCTGAGTTGCTTACTCAAGGCCACCATATAGGCGGTCAGTGTTTCCTCCCCAGCTTGGGTGGATAGTCCTTTCTGTACTCTGTATGGTCTCCCATAGAGCATCTCAAAAGGACTTAATTGTTCTTTAGTTCTGGGTTTAGTTCGGATTCGTAACAATGCAAGTGGAAGGGATTGGGGCCAGGGTAAATTGGCTTCTTGCCCCAATCTCACAATTTGTTGTTTGATTAGGTGGTTCATTTTCTCCACCTGACCACTTGACTGTGGGTGGTATGGGGTGTGAAGCTCCCAATCTATGCCTAAATGATGGCTAACTTGTGGTACCACCTTTGAAATGAAATGTGGTCTTCTATCTGAGGACATTGTGGCTGGAACTCTGAAGCATGGTATTGTTTCTTGTAACAATACCTTGGTTACCTCCCAGGCTTTGACAGTTCTAGTGGGAAAGGCTTCTGGCCATACTGAAAAGGTATCTGTTAATACCAACATGTACCGATACCCCCCTTTTCTTGGGAGTTCCGAAAAATCAATTTGCCACTGCTGTCCAGGCCCATGCCCTTTCCCAGTTTGGCCCGATTTTGGTTTGGGGATATTTTTAGGGCTACTCTGGAGGCAAAGGTCACACTGTCGGGTTACCTTTGCGATGGTAGCATATAAATTTCTGGCAATAATTCTTTCAATTAAATATTTGTGTAGGGCATCTATTCCCCAATGTGTCTTTTCGTGATCTGTTCTTACTAGTGCTCACACTAAATGAGAGGGAATGAGCAACCTCCCCTGTGCAGTAATAGCCCAACCCTCTTCATTATATGACCCATTCTGATCTGCGATTAGTTTTTTGTCCTCTTTGTTATAGGTTGGCTTACCTTCTAGGGAGATTTGGCCATCTGGAATTAAAGCCCCTTCAGCTGTCACCTCACCTTTCACTGCTTCTTTTGCCTCTCTGTCCCCCAGATCATTTCCTTCTTCCAATTCTGAGCTCACTTTCTGGTGTGCCTTAATGTGCATGATTGCTACTTTTTCGGGTAGCTGGACTGCTTCCAACAGCTGGGTTATCTCTTGTGCATGTTTACTGTTTTTTCCTTGTGAGTTCAACAGTCCCCTTTCCTTCCAAATGGCTCCATGTGCATGTGCAACTCCAAATGCACACTTTGACTCTGTATAAATGTTTATCTTTTTCCCTTTTGCTATTTTCAAAGCACGGGTCAAAGCAATTATTTCAGCTTTCTGGGCAGAGGTGTTTATTGGTAAGGGTCCAGATTCTATTACCTTTTTGCTGGTGGTGACTGCACACCCTGCATGTCGCTTTCCGCTGATGACGTAGCTGCTCCCATCAGTAAACCAGGTCTCTGCATCATCCAAAGGTGTATCCTTCAGATCTGGACAACTGGAATATGTGGCTTCGATAGTTTCCAGGCAGTCGTGGTGCACCTGCTCCCCGTTGTTTCCACTGAGGAAAGCAACTGGGTTGACAATGTTAGTGACCACTATTTCCACATCATCCTGCTCCACCATGATGAGTTGGTATTTCAGGAACCTCTGTGGGGAAAGCCAGTGTCTGCCTTTCACTTCCAGCACTGCAGACACTGTATGGGACACTAGCACAGTCATTTTCTGGCCCAAGGTGAACTTGCATGCCTCTTGGATGTTTAGCACGACTGTTTAGCCCTGAGGCATCCCGGCCACCCTTTGGCTGCTGCGTCTAGTTGCTTAGACAGATAAGCAACTGCCCGTCGATATGGGCCCAGGTCTTGTGCTAATATTCCCAGGGCAATCCCCTGCTTCTCATGAGAAAACAGAAAAAATGGTTTACTCACATCTGGAAGTCCCAAAGCTGGAGCTGACATCAGGGCATTCTTCAGTTGTTTGAAGGCCCTCATGGCCTCTTTCGTCCACTGAAGATCTCTGCTTTCCTTTTTGATGAGCTCATACAAATGTTTTACAAGGACCCCATAACTAAGGATCCAAAGCCTACACCATCCTGTCATCCCCAGGAAAGTCCTTAGCTCCTTTACAGTTCAGGGTTTCGGGGTTTGGCAAATGGCCTCTTTCCAGTCTTGTCCCAAAGTTCGCTGCCCAGCACTGATTTCATAGCTCAAATAAATTACTTTTGGTTTTACTACTTGAGCCTTTTTCTTGGACAGCCTGTACCCTTGGAGCCCCAGGAAATTTAGTAAACTTACTGTCCAGAGTACACAGACTTCTTCTGTACACAGCGACTGAGGGAGGGAGGGACACGGGAGAACGAAGCCGCCACAGCCCCCCTGCCGCCCCCTCCATCCCCTCCATCCGTCCGCAGCGAGCCCCGAGCCCCGGCACAAGGCAGCGCGGCTCCCACCTGCGCTGGGACAGCCTCTCCGAGCTCCGCCGCCGCCTCCCCGGGCTCCGCCCGCTGCCGCCGCTCCCGGGCCGCACACACGCTCCCACCATGGCGCCGCTGCTGCCCCACTAAAGCCCTGCCTGCCTGCCTGCCTGCCTGGGGGCGACACCGGCGCCGGCCTTGTCCCCGCTCCCTGGCACCAAGCAGCAATTGCGCTGGGACAATTCCGAGTGACAGCACAGCCAGCCAAGGGCAGCGAGGCGCGGGCTCTGCACAGCGCACAGCCCAAGCCCCGCGCTCTCAGTGCCCCCCGGGCTGGCCGAGGCCAAAGCCGCACATGAGGAACAGCCCTGCAACGGGCCCGGGCCCAAGGCGCCATTGCTCTGCAAATAGCGACCAAGTTCTCCGCACCTCCCGGCCCCGCCTCGGCACGCAGCCCCCGGGGCAGCCCCACGGCCCCCACGGCAGCTCCCAGCCTCCGCCAGCCGCCCTGCAACGGCCCAGGGGGAGCAGGCCAAGGGACGCGGCTGCCGGCGCCCAGGGGACGCCAGGGACAGCGGGGGCACTTCACAAGCCTTTCCTGCAAAAGAGAAAATCATCAGGAAGGAAAAAGCAACAGCAGCGCTGGCTCCAGAGCACAGGGCCACATGAGGCCATGGCACATTGCAGTGGGGTGACGCTGGCCCCATGCCAGGCACCCAGCAGAGCTGCTCTCTCACTGCCCTGCACAGCTGCCATGGGGAGAGAAAATTGAACCAAGGCTTCCTGAGTTGATAGAAGGACCTGGATAAGAGATCCCTCATCCAACACCTTTGTGCAAAAAACATGCTTGCAATTGGCGATGTGACTTGAATTTATTGCTAACAAACTCAGAGCAGGAGAAGAAGGAAAATTTGACCATTTAAAACACCTTCCCCTCACTCGACGGGGATCACCTGGAATGGGGGTCACCAGGATTCAGCCAAACGGGGATCACTGGGGATCATCCACTGCAGATCTTCCCACAGGGGATGGAGTTGGAGCAGCCATGAAGCTCTTCCTGCACTCAGGACACTCGTAGGGCTTTTCCCCAGTGTGGATCCTCTGGTGCACCATCAGGTTGGACATCTGGCTGAAGGTCTTCCCACATTCCCCACACTTGTAGGGCTTTTCCCCAATGTGGATGCGCCGGTGCCTGATGAGGTTGGAGTTGTGCTTGAAGCCCTTCCCGCAGTCAGGGCAGCGGAAGGGCCTCTCCTGGGTGTGAATGCGCTCATGGAGGAGGAGGTCGGAGCTGGTCTGAAACCTCTTCCCACACTTCCCACACTCCATCACTGCAGCTCTGAGCTCATGGAAGAAAAGCAGCATTTGTCAGTGAATTTGAGAGTGATGATTTTGCTGTCCTGAATCTCACAACCTTGGTCAGGTTTCCCTGACTGAGGACAGGTGATTATTCAATGTCTTGGGGTAGTCTGGCTTTGTGCTGACATTTTGTGTCCCTCACACCTTTGGTCATCACTGGCTCCCTGAATCCCATTTCAGAAGCTTAACAAAGGCAAAGTCAGGATTCTTTGCACCTGGACTTTCCCAATTTTCACAGAAATGTGTTTTTCCTTGTCACTGTTGCATTTCTTCAGAGGCTTGCTGGGAACATCTCTCAGGGTTCAGCTGCCTTCTTTCAGCTGAAAGAAAACAAACACACAAATTTTCTCTCCAGTTATTCTCTTTTCTTCCAGGTTAGCAGAACCCTTGCTGTTTGCTGCTCAAAATGGAAAGCTACCAAAGGCATGTCATACATGTAGGCCATTATTTATGGAAAGCTCGTGTTTTCTATTAATTTGGATGCTTTAATTTTTCTGCAGGCATCCATGGAGTCGTGTTTCCCATGTAGCTCCCTGGATGGCCCAGTTTTCAGACTGGGTGAACATCACAAACTGTCCCTGATTTCAAAGGGGACTTTAGGGTCCATCTCAGAGCTCTTTAACTGCCCAAGACTGTTTTGCAAATCAGGTGGAACCACAGGCAGGGCCTCCCCTGTCCAGAGGATGCATTTGCCATGTTTGAGGCATAGCATGGATCATTTACATTCAATGAAATATCTGAAATGCTGTGAAATTGCTGCTATAGCTGAGAAAATTAGAAATGGAAATAACATTTGCACAAATGGTCTGTCTCTGGTTTTCTTAGAAGCTGAATGTGTTCATCCAACATATAAAATACGTGGAAGTCACTAGTTGTGAGAGTCAATTTGGTTGCTGAGCTTTCGAGTCAAGCAGAATTATTTGCTAGGACATATTAAATAAACCTGCTGGTAATGGAAGTGTGGAGCTACCAAATTCAGCATCAGCTTCCCAGCTGGGAGCAGCACTGCAGGAGTTGTAGTGCTGGTCATGGAATACTTGGGATGGAAGGGACCTTTCAGATCATCCAGTGGCACCCCCACCCCTGCCATAGCAGGGACACCTCCCACCATCCCAGGCTGCTCCAAGCCCTGTCCAACCTGGCCTTGGACACTGCCAGGGATCCAGGGGCAGCCACAGCTTCTCTGGGCAACCTGTGCCAGGACCTGCCCACCCTCACAGGGAGGAGTTTCTTCCTAGTTTGAGAAACTGAAAGAGAGGAAGATGCATCAAACTGGGGATGAAGGTTTTTCAGGCAGGAGACTTGTTTTTCCCCTGTATTATTCTGAATATCCGAATGGCTTTTTATGATGATTATGGAAATTTCACCTGCTGGGAGAAGTACTGAAGGCCTCCTTCAAATGTATTGTCATTTTCTTTTTTTGTTTAGGTTTTCTGGAATAATTTGAGGGCATTGTGGAAAATTGTCGAGGCTGGGAATTGTGATGTAAGGCTGGGGCTGAAGATGACAAAGCAAGTGATGCAGATCAGAGCAACATCCTGTGTTCCAACAGCCTAGAAATGGCAGAAGGCTGAGGGTCTGCCATGAAGTGTTTGAGAACCATACTAAATCTTAGGAGGATTAGAATTTAAAATACCAAAATCCAGCAGTAAAGGGCAGATTAAAATCCGCTTTAAATATCATTCCCCAAAACTTGTATTTTGTGTCTGGTGAAGGTTTTTATACAGATGACTTTGTGCTGCATTTCCGCCTTGACTTTATAGAGAACTGTCACCCAGCCTGCACCTTTCTGGGAAGCTGCATTGGACTTCAGACGTGCAGCAATGAATTCCAGTTTGGAGAGAATCCACTTCATAGTTCTCAAGAGCCAGTATATAGAAAACACCCCAGAGAATGAATGATTTCACATTGAGGAAGAACTCCCCAGATCTCTGCTGCACAGCTCTGGTTCCGTTGATGTTCACTGATTTGTCTTGGCAAGGCAGTGGGAGGAATTTGAGAAGGTAGCAAATTGCAAGATTATGTGAAAAGCCTATGATTTCACTGCACCAGAGAGATTCTCCTCGTTTCCTTGTCTGTTCTACTCCAATGACTGGTCCATGGTGTGATTGCTGTGTTTGGGGATTAGTGTCACACACAATTCATCACAAACCCCACGTGTGTTCTCTGGGATGTACCACATTTCCTTGCTTATAATCACACTTTCATTGTGCTCACAAGTCAGAGGAAAAGCTCTTCCTCATCAATATTTGGTGGAACAGACTTGTACCAGATGTAGATTAGTGTGGGCTTTTCTTTCCATCTGGGATCAATCAATAAGATACCAGTTTAGTTTTAAAGACAATGGACAGATTGTATGAGGCTATTTTGTACCTGTGAAGGTTGTGAATACCTCTGGTGCTGTTAGTTCATCTCATCTCACTGGTTTTCTCTCTGCAAACTGCTTTTCTGTTAGTTTGAATATTTTTAAGTGAATCATTTAATGCTTCATAAGGCAAGAAAAAGGCACAAGCCCTAAAACTGCAAGGAAATCACAATTTTGATCTGAAGGTACAGCCCTAGATATCTGCAAAACACAAGGTGAAAGCCTTTGCACTGTATTCAGCATTTTGGAGTCTACAAGTCTTACTACCATGTATTTACCAGTGTATTCTGAAAAGACCTCAGTATCCAGAGGCCTGAAATTATTTGAGAGAGAAATTATTTGATTACCCTGCCTCTGAGCCCATGATAACTGGGGCTATCACTTCTTCACAATATCTGATGTTGAGCTCTTTTCTGGGACTTTTTAATTTTGAGGCAGTTTGTATGGACATAATTTCCACACTTTTGCTGTAGCTGTTGTCATGGTTTAGGAATGGTCCTACAGTTCAGAGTTCCCACTGAAACTGCAAACCACAGTACTGGGATGGAGAGGAGAATGGAGGGCAAAGATCACGGGTTGAGATAAGAACAGTTTACTTGAAACAGCAATAAGATCAGAAAATGAAGAGTAACAACAGCAATGCTGATGAGAGAGGGTACAGGAAAAAGAAATGTTATTACCCACTGCAGAGCCCCTGACAACAGACACTGCCTGACTGCAGCCACATCACCCTGGCTGCTCCCTCTGGCTCAGGACCTCCCTGGGCAGTTCCTGCCAAGGCCTGAGCACCCTTTCCATGGAGAAATTCCTGCTGCTGTCCACCCTGAGCCTCCCCTGGCCCAGCCTGAGGCTGTTCCCTCTCCTCCTGTCCCTCTTCCCTGGAGCACAGCCTGACCCCCGGCTGTCCCCTCCTGTCAGGAGCTGTGCAGAGCCACAAGGTCCCCCTGAGCCTCCTTTGCTCCAGGCTCAGCTCCTTTCCAGCTCCCTCAGCCTCTCCTGGTGCTCCAGCCCCTTCCCAGCTCCATTCCCTTCCCTGGACACACTCCAGCCCCTCAATGTCCCTCAATGTGCAACAGAAAGATACATCTAGTGGGATAAGTTTTTCTTTATTAAAAACAAGTTCTATTTAAAAAAATGCATGGTGTACTTTGGGATAAGAGCAAGGAGGCCAAGCAATAATCAATACAATATCCATATAATGATTCTTCTCTTATGTATAAGATGTCAGTTTACAATAAAACTTCCAGGTTTATCCTCACCAAGGTATTTGCAGGTTGAAAAGCTGTACTTTGGTGTAAAGCTATGGAGAAATGAAAGAAGCCCTCCCCAGGGACAGCACTTCTCTAAAAGGAGTTAAAATTCCTTAAGGTAGCTGAGTTTCCCTCACCTCCTTGATCTATTCCTGGGGCACCAGGGGAGAACTCTCGTTAGCACTGGTGGGAATACATGGTTGAGATGTGGATTTGCTCTTTTGTCTATGGCATTAAGCAGAACAAGCATTTCACGAAGTGCTGTTGCTGGGCTTTGTCCTGCAGCCTCACATTGCTGGGCTTTGTCAAGAGCAGCCTCCTATCAGTAATTCCATGGAACACACAGGCACAAGTGGAATTACAACCATTGCTGCTCTGTGTGGGGGCAAATGATGGGCTGTTGGAGCCTATTGGACTGCTAAGTGAAAAATAAGGGGTTAATAGATACCTGATACTTCAGCAAACTCAAATTTTGAGGTTGAATTTTGAAGTTGAGAAGATCCCTATTAGCTGCATTCTCCTGTTTTTCATTGCTGTTTTCCCAGGGCTGAGTGGGTTTTCTCAGGTAGGAATGAGCTCCAAAATGTGCCACATATTTGAATTCTCTGTGAAATGTTTGGCCCCACTGCCAAACTCCTGTAAACTCCTACCAGCCCTGGGTGAAAGGAGCAGTTTTCTTGCTGTAGCCTTTCAGGAATTGTGAGCTGGGAATTGGAAGAAGTGCCAATGTTGTTGGGCGTGGATTTTTAATTTCATCTGTGGCTGGGAGGTGTAGCTTACAAACCTGGTATTTCAGCAGTGGGATGAGGGAAGAACTAGAGGTGGTGACCCACATCACTGAGGTTTGTATCAGAGAAGGACTTGAGGGTGACACACTCAAGTGATGCATTAGAGGATTTCCACTGCACAGAAATCAGTGCTGGCATGGCCTTCAAAATGCTGAAAGCTCCATTATTGTTAAACATGTTGAACTATGCTTGTTGTCAACACAAATAAATTCTAGGTCAGTAACATTTGGATGCAGTAGAGCTGTAGATGACCAGCATTGTGGTTTGTAATTTATGGTTGTATTTTCGAAATGTCTGTTCTGTGCTGGTGTTGGGAGGATGTGCAGCTGAGCCAAGCTTGGGAATCTGCAGTGATTATCTCTCAGGGCTCTCAGAGCAGTGGACTAGGCTGACAAACTGTGGAAATGCAGTTTTTATTCCTTTTGTGTATGAAGGTGCATTTGGGAGAGTCCCTTTGTTCTGGCAACTTAAAAACTCAGTTGTTAAGGTGAATCTCCAGTTTGAGAAAGAGAAGTAATCAGAGGTGTGAAATCCTGCTCATTTCCCTCAAAAACCCACCGCCAGTCCCTCCAGCAGTGCAGCTTTGAGAGCAAAGGTGGCTGCAGGTTCTCTTGAAATGAGTCTTGAAAGGAGTTGAGGTTCTGGGAATGAGTAGTGAGGAAAAGGTGTGAGAGAGAAGTAATGGCAAGGAGAAGGCCAGGGAGACCCTGTTAGGCTTGCTTTAAACAGATGGTCTGGTTTAGGTGGTATTGGAGTAATCGTGTTGTTTTCCCTAAGCACTCAGTGACCTCGGCAGAGCCACCCCTGTGCTGGAGCAGGAGGCGCCTGGAAGCATCTAGCAAGGTGAGCTGGGTAGAAGTCACATCCCACAGAAAAAACCCAACCAGAAAAGGATGTTTTCCCCCTGTTTTTCATAGCTTTTGGACTCGTGATTTCACTACTCAAACAAAGAGGACAGAGGAAGCAGGGCCTGTGTATGTTTTATCCTGAAGATTTGGGAACTGGTGATTCCTGCCTGCCTCCATGGGGAGGATTGTCTCCATTCTCGGCAGGAACCCTCTCACTGATAATTCCACAAGTCAGCTGGGCAAAGAGGTCCATGATGTGTGGATTAGCATGGCTGGACAGCCAGGACAGGCAGTTCTGCAGGGGCTGCTGCCTGATGTGCTCCAAGACATACCCAGACATCCAAATTGCCTCTTCCTGAGAAGGCCAAGTGCTCTTCCAGTTGCTGTTCTGGGAAGCCATGCCCTGGGTCTATAATTCAGTTTGGAATTTCAGGATCAGACATAATGCTGTTATCCACTTCAGAGGAAAAGAGTTAGAAAAAGGAGGGGGAAAGCTGAATTGATATTTGGAGAAATGCAAAATGTTTAAAATACTTTTTTTGGGAAAAAAAACCAAACCAAACCCTCAGTGAATTCCACCGGGCTTGTGGCCAGTCTTGGAGACTTCTCTTCCAGAATGTCTGAGTATGAATGAATCCTGACGTGATCCTGGGAACTCTGCAGCCACACTTGGGATTCTGCACATGGCACCACCTGCAGATGGAACAACTGGAAAACTTTGCAGTTTCCAAAGCTCACCTCATTAGAGCACAGAGCACAATTAGAGCTGTACAGACAGCTCATGGTTCCCTGGAGAGGGAGTAACCCAGCAGTGAATTCACACACAGCACCACTGAAGCTGTCTTGGGAAATTAACGTGTGGATCAGATTTTGGAAGAGGTCATGGCCAGAAAGAAAGGTTTGTAAGAGACAGGGGAGAAAAAAAGCTAAGATGAATTGTAGTGAGTTCTGTGGGTTTGTTTGTTTGTATTTAAAAGAATCAGAATACAACTGAAGTCAATTTTGCCATTTTCAGCATGTCATTTTCTCCCTGTGGACAAACATCTGAATCTGCCTAAGGATCTCCTTTTTTAACATTGAATAACAAATTCTTTGGGTAAAACTGCCTAAATACAACCAAAAACCTTCTAGAGGTTGAGTTCTTTTCCAAGGAAAGCTTGAGCAAATCCCTTTGATAAAGGGAATTTGGCCAGGAGCAAGGAGGAAATGTGCTTTTCGGGTGACAGCATGAGCATAAGGGTTGGGATTCCAGCCTTCTGCTCTTCTAAGTTATAAGGTTTTTTCCTGAAATAAAAAAGAATTTAATGCATCTGTTATACCAGTCCCTTTGCTCTGAACTTGAGTGGATAGAAATGAATTCAGGAGTAGTCCTATTTATCATCTGTTTAAGTGGATTTGAGATACTTGGCTATTGTATGATCAAATATATGGCATTTTTCTGGATTATTGGAGCAAGACTCAGAGCTTTTTGTCTTGCTGGTCTCCCAGGCCTGGCAGCTGACCTGTGGGCATTCTTAATGAATGAACACTGAGGAGAATGTGAAAGCCTCAACAAAAACACACTCTCAGTTCAGCCCCTCTTCTTCCCCAGCCTAACTAAAAATTCAAACCAAAGCCTTTGAGACAATCTTTGAACCCAGGTGGGAAAAGGTCCTTGTGCTTTAATGCGTAACCAGAAATGTTGCCAATGTTCATAAAACTGCAGCCCCATTTCAGAATCCAGCCATGGGATGTCTGCTGGATGCAATTCTGGTGATTAATTGTATATTATTTGAGGTATAATGGGTCCTAATTTGAAAAGTTCATCAGCTGTGGAGCTCACTGCGGTGTTTTAATACATTCAGCGCTATGAGCTAGGGAAGGTTTGAAACAAACGTTGCCCAGGACAGACTATTGAAGTAACAAGACAGTAACAGTAACAAGACTATTGAAGTAACAAGTCTCAGGACACCCCAGCTGCAGGGCTGCCTCCAGCTCTGGGGTCCCCAACAGGAGAAGGACAGGGAGGAGGCCACAAAGTTGCTGAGGGGACTGGAGCACCTCCCATGTGAAGACAGGTTGAGAAAGTTGGAGCTGTTGAGGCTAGACACCTGAGAAGGTTGTGTGGAGACCTCCCAGCACCTTTCCAGTGTGTGAAGGGGCTACAGGGAAGCGGGAGAGCAACTCTTTGTTGGGAGCTGATGTGACAGGAAAAGGGGATGGGTTCAGATTGAGAGTATGACTGGATTTGATGTTAGAAAAACTCGCAGCCCCAGCTGGGCTCAGGGTGGGCGAAAGAATTCTGCTCTGTGAGCGTGTGCCAGTTTGGGGGCACAGGGAACAGCCCTCAGGGCTGGGCTGGAATGACCTTGCTGTTTCCTTTTCTTCCAGGGCTAACAAAGATGACAGACACTTTTATTATGGTGCATACACTTAATAGGTTGTAGTGAGGTGCTTCTGTAAAAAAATTTAATAAATTCCAGTTGTGGGTTTGGAACATATATTATAAATATATTTTAAAAACTGTTATTCTTGCAAAGATTCGTATAATGTAAATACATTATGTTATTCATTGTTGTTGCTGCTCTTCTGTAAATAAATTGTCATTCGTTTTCCACAGCTCAGCTTTCTTTGCAATTCCTTTGGGCACAGCACCACACGCAGCGTTGGGCTTTGGGGTCGCTCCAGGTTCCTGGGGCTGGAGGTGTCTGGGGCTGCTGGCACGGCCACCCCAGGCCTGGGGGTCCCTGTGCATGGCGAGCTTCCACTGACAGAGCTGCCACTGTCCCTGCAGTGTCTCTGGACACACTTGCTATCTGGAGAGGCAAATCCCAATGCGCCCATGGGATGGGGTCCAGGGCAAGGGGACACCTGGCATCTGCTCCTGACGGATCCCTGCAGACTCCACAGGGAGCTGCTGCTGGCAGCACAACTCTGCCCAGCACAGGCTTGATTGCCTTGATTTTATCCCTCAGCCCCAGCGGGTATTGACTTCCTCTTGAGGGAGAACACCAAATTGCCTGCTGTTGCCCAAGAAGCTGCAGCCCCTGCAGGGCTCATCCCTGCTCCCAGCTCTGGGCTCCTGAGCACAGCAAGGAGCTGTTGGGGCTGTTGGAGGGAGTGCAGAGGAGGCCATGGAGATGCTGCAAGGGCTGCAGTCCCTCTGCTCTGAGGAAAGGCTGAGAGAGTTGCAGGTGCTCAGCCTGCAGAGGAGGAGCACCCAGGAAGGCCTCACTGTGGCCATGCAGCACCTGCAGGGGCCCAGAGGAAAGATAGGGACAGAGTGTTCAACAGGGCCAGTGGCGAGAGGAGAAGGGGGGGTTGCTGGGAACTGAAGGACATTGATTAGGCCATGATCTGAATAAGAATTTTTTTTCCCAAAGAGGGTGCTGAGACACTGACACAGGCTGTGCAGAGAGCCTGTGGATGCCCCAGCCCTGGAAACATCCAAGGCCGGCTTAGATGTGGTCCTGAGCGTCCCGGGCTGCTGAGAGGTCGCTCACGTTGGAGTGAGACCATCTTAAGTGTCCTCCCAGTGCCCTGTTCTGCCCCATGTGGACCGCAGAGGAGGGACAGGGGAGATTTTCCTCTCTGCCCCCTCAGGTGAGACTCCATATACCTGCAGTGCTTCCCAAGGTCTTGTCCAGCACAGGAAGGACCTGGATCTGCTGGAGAGAGTCCATAGGAAAAACCAGGGTTAGCAGAGTGATTGAGCAGCTCTGCTTTGAGGAAAGGCTGGGAGAGTTGGAATTGTTTAGCCTGGAGAGGAGAAGCTCTGGGCTGATCTCATCATCTTCAAGAGCTTGAAGGAGCTACAGGAAACATGGAGAGGGACTGGGGACAAGGGGTGGAGGGACAGGGTAAGGGGAAATGGCTTCCCATTGCCATCGGGCATGGATAGATGTTATATTGGGATGGAATTTTTTCCCTGAGGGAAAGGGTGGGAAGGCCCTTGCACATATTCCCAGAGAAGCTGTGGCTGCCCCTGGATCCCTGGAAGTGTCCAAGGCCAGGCTGGACAGAGCTTGGAGCAACCTGGGATAGTGGAAGGTGTCCCTGCCCATGGATGAACACCAGATGAGCTTTGAGGTTTCTTCCAAGCCAAAACATCCTGTGATTTTCTGATTTAGATGGAGGGGGATGATAAATTTTAATCACACCTTGGAGCTTAAATCTGCCAACGCATTTCTGGTAAGCAAAAGCCTCAGGCGTATGTTTCAAGCCATTTCCGGTGGAACCAAACATCTGTTTGTTGTTTTGTGGAATAGTGTCCCGAGAGCTGGGTTTTGCATAAACAGAAGGGTGTTTTTGCACACCTTGTTTGCTCTCCAGTCAGGAATTGTTAAAAGTTGGTCCTGGATGCTCAGGGAGGGAGCAGTCGAGTGAGGGGCAAGCCCAGTCCGTGGTGGAGTTCTGAGCCAATGGGTTCCTATAGCTCTGTCTAGACTGAAGAGGTTTGGAAGTTTTCAGATTAGCTTTGGAGAAGCCTCTGAACTTCTGGATGCTTCTCCCAGCCAGATCAGACCTCTAAAGAGCTTGAGGTTTGTCCATTGCTAATTTTCATGTGCATTACATTAGAAACTCTGAAGTGGAAATATTTCTTATTTTAAAAATAGAATAATAAAACAATAAATCAGAAGGAAAAGCATGCTGGAAAAAATGGTAGAAAACAGATGAAAAGCAAAGGGGGAAAGAGAACTTCGTAAAAATACTGTAAATGCCAGGCCCTTCAAATACAATTTCCTGCCTATTCCACTTTGAAAAGCACAATATTGCAGCATGCTCTCACATGCAGGGCCAAAAATATGAAAGAATAAAGCCTTGTTTGATCTCAAGAGTTGAATGGATGTCATTTGACCCATCCCTGATCTGCTCCTAGGGCTGGGCCATGTCAGCTGATTTTCCACTCCCGAGTGTCTGCACCACTCCCTGCTCTCGTCCCCACCCTGGTTTTGGGCAGATAGTGCTGACACGCTTCCTGTTCTGGGCTCTGCAGCCTCCTGGCACCCGAGGGGCTGTGGCTTGGGCACAGCACTTCAAAAGCAGCTTCTGGCGCGGGGAGGAAATATTTTGCAGTGAGTTTGGAGGCTTCCCAAAGCGACCTGCTCCAAGCAAGTCGAAAGCTTACATTATCTGCTGTAAAAGCCCCAGCTCCTTTCAGGAGCCTGCCAGGGGTTTATGGAATAACGTGTGGCTGCTGAGAAACCCTGACAAATGCAGTGGCTGCTGACGAAAATACAAACCATAAACATGATGCAGAGGTAATAGCCCAGTGCTGGGGAAGATGAAATAGGAAAGCCTTATAGATATGATTACCTTGCAAAAGATGCTGAGGATATGGAAAATATGAGCGAGATTGAAATGAAGACAAGGTTTGAGTTGTAGAGTAACTAAAGAACAATGGCATAGCCACGGAAGGTAATCCCCCTTCTTGATAGAACAATGCCCTCTGCCCAGGCAAGTCCAAAGGTCAGAAGCAGACCCTACCTGCCTGGTAGAGATCCCAAAAGCAGTTTTTTAAGGTTTGAAACATGACCCCATATGGTAATGTGATGATTCTTATAGGTTGTATGTAAATGCTGTAGAGTTTGTAGCTTGTCTTAGGTTGGTTAAAGGGAATTAGAATATTCAACAGAGAAGATGATTTATTGCATTGTAAACAGAAGATCGCTCTTTTTTTTACGCTCTTTTACTCTTTTCTTTCTGCTCTCTCTCCCTCTCTCTTTCTCTTTTCTCTGGCCTGCTTTGGGCTGCGTCTTGCAGCCCAGCAGGCCTCTCACGCTCATGCTCTTTTGCAATAAACCCTCATGTTCTAAAACTCATCTTTAGAGATCTCTTGTCCCTATTTTTATCCCCATAACTAAACCCCACGGAGTTCCTTCCTTACAGACTAGTGAAATACATCCTACAAAAACACCTTCTTCCCACTCCTCTCTCCTTTCCAGGCTTCCCTTTATCCTCCCCACACAGGGACTAGGATCACAGCCAGCTCACGTCACGACTTCTGTGGGGTTTCTGCTCCATCCCAGACTCACCCACAGCTCTCAGCACCTTCAGCTCCAGGTCATCCCAAACTCTCACCTGTCCCCCAAACCAGGAAATGCCTCCAAAACCAGAAAATCGGCTGTGAAAAATGGGTGTTTGCAGTTGTTAATATATGAGCCCCGAGGGGATCTGCAAAAACCAGATTTAATCTTAAGTGACAGAATGACAGAGTTCTTTGGCAAGAGTCACTCTGCTGCTTATACTTATGCTTGACTTATACCTTAACAATTTAACAGAGGAGTAACACTTAACAACATTTAACCTGAGTTATGATTTTGAAGTCAAATTTAGCCACTTAACAGAGGAACAACACTTAGCAGCATTTCACTTGGTTTATAACTCTAACTTAACCTCACTCACAGGCCTGATTTAGTCAGATATCTGAGGCACACAAACACCTCAAAGCAGAATTTCTGTCACATTTGCCAAAACACAGGCACAGTGTGTGCACACAGAAAGAGTCAGTGCCAGGGAGCTGTCAGGAATTCCCCTCGAGTACAGAGAAATGCTCACTCTGGATCCTTTTCCGTCTCCCCAGGGAGGGAAAGGTTGATGTTGCAGAGCAGAAAGGCCTTGCAAAGTGAGGGCCTTGCTGCCCTTGTAAAATCCTTGCTCACTTCTGTTACTTTGGTGAACTAGAAAAGCATTCTGGGAATGACTCAGCCAAGCTGGAGGTGAAAAACAAGTTACATAATTGTAAAACAATTATTAGTACCAATAAGTGCTCTCACCGTGGGGCTCGTGGGTGGTTATACCTGATGCCTGTTCCTATCATGGTCTATAGCGGTTGGTTAAACACATCTGTTATGCCTCACAAGTATGTAAACTCATAACAAATGAACGGTTTAAGAACCCTGGATTTTTACAATAAAGGGGTCTTTGCCATACCATCGTAGAGATCATGTGTTTAATGCTGCAGATTGAGCCTCGAGGAGTGGGAGATGCCTCGTTTTTTGGGGATCCCCCAACTTCAGCAAACGGGAGATTTCCCAGCTTGGAGAGGCCTCACTCAGAGGGAGGAGCTGCTCCTCATTTTGGGGCTCATTTTGGATTGCTGTTTATAGGGCCAGAGAGATGGGCTTTAGTCATGTACAGGAAACCATGCTATGAAAAGACAAAGTCCATAAAGGAGACAGAGGAATCCTGAGATTTTATTCGAATAAAGGGAGAGAATCCGATGAGGCACACGCCTGCGGGGTTTTCTTTCTCGAGGTTTCGGGGGTGCAGCCCCCTTTTATCCCAAACTCCCGTCCATGTGTTGCCCTGTTCCTTCCCCCACTGGCTGATGTCCTAGGAAGGTACAGCCTTCCCGAACTGCCTACTACATATTTCCCCCTTGAACTTGTCGTTTTATCCCAAAGTTCAGAAACTCAGGCTTGTGCAGACCCGTTTGTGTGTTTCAGGATTTTTCTGTTTCTGGGCCCTGAGCAGATGTCATGTGGCAATTCCTGGCTTTTAGCCAGAGTCAAACTGCGACATATTCAAACCTGCAGCTTGAAATTGATCCAGCTAACACCCATCCCCTCTGCCATGGAATTGTAAAGACATCAGCACACATCTTCCCTATCAGAACAATGCTTCACCTAGCCACAGTTTGGGTCTCAGCTTGCTTAGAAAGCGTGAGCGCAGGGATGCTGTGGCACTTCGCAGGGCAAAAAGCGTGTATTAAATCTTATAATTTATGCTTGGATTTTGTATCTGCGAGGTCTTCCCTAACCTAAACGCTTTTGATTCTTCTGCTGGTTTTTCTGCACAGGGAAACACAAACCTTTTTCTTTTCATAAGGAAAAGAGGAGCTCGTTGGACCCGTGCCTGAGATGCAGCGATGTTTACCATCAGCTCAGCAGAGCTAACAGGGGCGAGGAATTATTGTAATTGGGCAGCGCGGGGCGCACAAAACGATGTGGAACTTTTTTACCAGCTGCGGGACACGGAAGACACTGCCTCGCCTCCATTGGCTGGTCCGCTTGTCACTCTTCGTGATCGCAGCGCTGATTGGTCAGAGACGGGGCTGAGGGACGGTCCCGCCCCGCCCCACCTCATTCGAGCATTCGCAGGTCCAGCAGTGCCTCCGGATCCTCGGGAGCTGCAGCAGTGACCGGGCGGGCGGAGCCTGAGTGAACGGAGCGGAGCCCGGGGAGGCGGCGGCGGAGCTCAAAAACAGCCTCAGAGCAGGTGGGAGCCGCGCTGCCTTGTGCCGGGGCTCGGGGCTCGCTGCGGGCGGATGGAGGGGATGGAGGGGGCGGCAGGGGGGCTGTGGCGGCTTCGTTCTCCCGTCTCCCTCCCTCCCTCCCTCCCTGGCTGTGGCGCCGTGTTGCCGCTGGCCTGAGGCCGCTGAGGGAGCGGCTGCCCGCGGTCTCCTTGCCGCTGCTGCCTCGGCAGGAGGCGGTGCCGGAGCAGCGCTGGCTCGTCCCGCTCGCAGTGGGTAGCACAGAGGTGGCTGCGCTGTCCCCGTGCTGATTTTGGGGGGAGGTCGTGTGTCCCACCAGCCCTGCTGTCACTCTGACCCCGCCCGGCTGCTCCCAGTGCTCCCAATAAAGCTTCCCAGTTGGCTCCGGTCGCGTTTCTTGGGGGGCACTGGGGAGGGACTTGGGCGGACCCCGCGGTGGGGCTGTGATTGGGGAGCAGACCTGACCCTGGGATGGATCGGGAATGGGTACCCCCGTGTGTCCCCAAGTGTCACCCCGCTCTGGGGGGCCTTGGGAGGCAGCTGAAGCCCAACACGGCACCCAGGGAACGCAAAAAAATGCGCTGAGACCCCCTGAGCCCCCCAGAACCTCCAAACCCCATAGAAAAACAGCCCCGAAAAATAGCCCCGCGAAAATGAGCCAATGGGAGAAGGCGCTGAGCGATTCTGATCCAATCCGAGCTCACGGCGCTGATGACTCTCCAGTTCCCAGGCACACCCGCAGCGCCCAGCGCTCCCCACCCCAACCCCACCTGCGCCCCCCCCTCGCCCCCAGCGCTTCCCGCCAGGCCAGTTTGGGGAGGGGGCGCCTGGGGGGCGCCCAGGCCTGGCCCGGAGCCCAGCGCTGCCCCAGCCCGACCTGCCCCGGCTCCATCCCGGCTCCTCCGGCGGGATGCGACGGCGTGGGGAAAAGGGGGGAAAGGGTGGGCGCTGGGCATGGGGGAAGGAGGAGAAGGGATGAAGGAGGAGGAGGAGGGATGAGGAAGGAGCGGGAGAAAGGCCGGAGATCCGAGGAGGAGGACGCGGGAGGAGGAAGGATGAGGAGCCGCGGGAGGAGAAGGAGAGAGGAAGAGGAGGAACAGGAAGAGGTTGGAGAGAGGAAGAGGAGGAGCAGCAGAAGAAGCGCGGAGCTCTTTGTCCGGCGCGGCGCCGGGAGCATCGGCGCCCCACATGGCGCAGGTGAGGGGGAGGAGGAAGTCGCCCCAAATGTCTCGGGGGTCCCCGAGCGGCGTTTTTTCTGGGCGGGTGTTTGGAGCTCGCAGCTTCCGGGATTGAGCTGCAAATCTCGTGAAGGGTTGCAGGGAGGGTTTGATTGTGCGGGGTAATGCTTGGATGTGGCGGAAGGCCAAAGCTGAGGCGCCAATGGTCGTTTGGGGGATATTTTGGGGGCTGCAGATGGCCATGGCCCGGTGTCGGGGTGGGAGGGGGACATGGGGCATGGGGTCCCCCGGGAGAGCGGTGGAGGGGAAGTGCGGGAGCCCCGGAGTGGGGTGAGCGGAGAGGGGCGATGGCGGAGCTGGGGGAGCCCCGGCAGGCTGGCGAGGGGGGAGCGTGGATAAGGGGGAAGCCTGGGATCCCTGGAAGCGCGGAGCAGAGAATGAGGGGAGAAGGGACCCCTGGGACCCCCAAACCCCCGGATCATCCCTAAGCGGGACCCTGGAAAATAGGGAAGCCCTGGAGCCACGGGAGCGCCATGAGTGCAGGGAAGGGAGACCCTGAGGAGGCCAAAGTGAAAAGAGCAGAGAGGGTGCAATGCTGTTAGGGTTTTGAGGTGAATGGTGGTGGTTTGGGGATTTTATGGACACAAACCCCTGGGAGACTTGCAGAGCTGGAGGTGGGCAGGAGGAACCCCCAGGGCAAGGCGCTGAGCCCTTGTTTTTCCCCCAAAGCAGGATTTGTCATTGCCAAGGCGTGGCCGGATGGAGGAGGAGGAAAAGGCCCGGAGATGCTGCCCGAGGAGGAGCTGCAAACGCAGCCCAGGGAGCTGCGAGGAGGAAAGAGCCTCGCTGTGCCGGGAAGGTGGCTGGAAATGCAGCCAGAGCTTGGAGCTGGGGGAGAAGCCTGAGGGCAGAGAGAAGCCCCACAAGTGTGGGGAATGTGGGAAAAGCTTCAGGTGGAGATCTTGGCTGATCCAGCACCAGAGGATCCACACAGGGGAAAAGCCCTATGAGTGTGGGGAGTGTGGGAAGAGCTTCAGCCAGATGTCACACCTGATGCAGCACCAGAGGATCCACACTGGGGAAAAGCCCTATAATTGCACGGAATGTGGGAAGAACTTCAGCGATAAGTCCTCCCTGATTAAGCACAAGAAGATCCACACTGGGGAGAGGCCCTATGAGTGTCCCAGGTGTGGGAAGAGGTTTCAGACCAGCTCCCATCTCCTCTTTCATGAGCGCATTCACACCCAGGAGAGGCCCTTCCGCTGCCCTGACTGTGGGAAGGGCTTCAAGCAAAACTCCCACCTCATCACCCACCGGCGCATCCACACTGGGGAAAAGCCCTACAAGTGTGGGGACTGTCAGAAGAGCTTCAGCCGGATGTTCACCCTGGTCACACACCAGAGGATCCACACAGGGGAAAAGCCCTACGAGTGTGGGAAGTGTGGGAAAAGCTTCAGCCAGATGTCCACCCTGATGCAGCACCAGGTGATCCACACTGGGGAAAAGCCCTACGATTGCGTGGAATGTGGGAAGAGCTTCAGCGACAGCTCCAACCTGATCCAGCACAAGAAGATCCACACTGGGGAAAAGCCCTATGAGTGTCCCAAGTGTGGGAAGAACTTCTCCAGGAACTCTCACTTGACTCAGCACCAACGGAGGCACCGGTGAGAGAAGACCTGCGAGTGTCCCGAGTGCAGGAAGAGCTTCATTGCTGCTCCAACTCCATCCCCAGTGGGAAGAGCTGCACTGGATGATCCCCAGTGATCCCTGTTGGGCAGAATCCTGGTGACCCCCATTCCAGGTGATCCCCATCGAGTTAGGGGAAGGTGTTTTAAATGTTCAAATATTTCTTCTCCTGCTCTGAGTTTGTTAGCAATAAATTCAATTCACATCGCCAGTTCTGAGCCTGTTTTGTGCACAAAGGTGTTTGATGAGGCATCTCTTATCCAGGTCCTTCTGTCAACTCAGGAAGCCTTGGTTCCATTTTCTCTCCCCATGGCGGCTGTGCAGGGCAGTGAGAGAGCAGCTCTGCTGGGTGCCTGGCATGGGGCCAGCGTCACCCCACTGCAATGTGCCATGGCCTCATGTGGCCCTGTGCTCTGGAGCCAGCACTGCTGTTGCTTTTTCCTTCCTGATGGTTTTGTCTTTTGCACCAAAGGCTTGTGAAGTGCCCCTGCTGTCCCTGGCGTCCCCTGGGCGCCGGCAGCCGCGTCCCTTGGCCTGCTCCCCCTGGGCCGTTGCAGGGCGGCTGGCAGAGGCTGGGAGCTGCCGTGGGGGCCGTGGGGCTGCCCCGGGGGCTGCGTGCCGAGGCGGGGCCGGGAGGTGCGGAGAACTTGGTCGCTATTTGCAGAGCAATGGCGCCTTGGGCCTGGGCCCGTTGCAGGGCTGTTCTTCATGTGCGGCTTTGGCCTCGGCCAGCCCGGGGGGCACTGAGAGCGCGGGGCTTGGGCTGTGCGCTGTGCAGAGCCCGCGCCTCGCTGCCCTTGGCTGGCTGTGCTGTCAGTCGGAATTGTCGCAGCGCAATTGCTGCTCGGTGCCAGCGAGCGGGGACAAGGCCGGCGCCGGTGTCGCCCCCAGGCAGGCAGGCAGGCAGGCAGGGCTTTAGTGGGGCAGCAGCGGCGCCATGGTGGGAGCGTGTGTGCGGCCCGGGAGCGGCGGCAGCGGGCGGAGCCCGGGGAGGCGGCGGCGGAGCTCGGAGAGGCTGTCCCAGCGCAGGTGGGAGCCGCGCTGGCTTGTGCCGGGGCTCGGGGCTCGCTGCGGGCGGATGGAGGGGATGGAGGGGGCGGCAGGGGGGCTGTGGCGGCTTCGTTCTCCCGTCTCCCTCCCTCCGTCCCTCCCTGGCTGTGGCGCCGTGTTGCCGCTGGCCTGAGGCCGCTGAGGGAGCGGCTGCCCGCGGTCTCCTTGCCGCTGCTGCCTCGGCAGGAGGCGGTGCCGGAGCAGCGCTGGCTCGTCCCGCTTGCTGTCGGTAGCACAGAGGTGGCTGCGCTGTCGGCGGCAGTGTGCGGGAAAATCCGCGTGGCCAGAGGTTTGTGTGCCCGCAGGAGACAGAGGAGTCGTGTAAAAGTAACTTCATGGATGGAGAGAGGGAGAGGCCGTGGGGCATTTGCCATGGGGTCTGTAAAACGCACCCTCCTTTTTATGCTCGTTTCCCAGCTGTGTTTCATTTTCCCTTTGACCACTTGTCACCATACCTGCGGGAAAATCAAAAACCCTGCAACAAGATTTTTAATGTTAGACAGTCAAGGCATTCCTTTATTATCTGATCACGATGTTGTTCTGACCAGGATGTACCACGGGAATTACCTCATATACACAGAGCCCGGGTTTGTAGAGAGAATCATTCCATGGCACATGCGTTTTGGAAGATTTTTTAGGTATTTTTTACAGTCAAAACTCATAGCAGGGTTTTTGATCAGTCTGAATTGGTTTTATGTTGCTTATTTTCTAATCTATGGTTTCGTATTGGATCCCGATTTCTTATCTTCTGATGCTAATTAGGTTTTCCTTCTTATCTCTCTTTAGCCAGACAAGGTGTCTCCAAACAGCCAGGGATGAGGTTTGGAGCTGATGTTCGTTAATGGCCGCTGATGGCCTTTTGTCTTTTGGGCTCCTCCTAGTCTGTAGATATGTTGAGCTCATCAGACCTCACCTGGCAGAAAAATGTCCTGGAAAAAACTTGAAATTCCTTTTCCCCGGGTAAACAAACTTAACAAACAAAACCTTTAAGAAACGTTATAGAAAATATTTAAACTGGTATATATTCCAACACACTGTCTGATATACTTGGAAGGTACAGACTTCCCGATCTGCCCACAGCCTGTGTCCCTTAATATGCACCCCTGGTTTGTGTAACATTCGGTATTCGTGGCTCTGGGAAGTGTTTGTTCTGCTTGTGGAAGTTCAGGAATGGAGCAGGAGCTTGGCTGAGCAGCAGTCTGTATCAATTAGTAACAATTCAAATTCACAAATGGGTTCTGGGACCTGATATGAATTCTTAGGATTCTCAGGGTCTGCTCCATTAACACAATATTGTTGAAGAAAAAAACCCCAAAGCAGCTTGTGGGGGGCAGAGCCACATGCTAATGTTGGGGGGCAGAGCCACATGCTAATGCCACATGCATGTTAATGCTCCATGGTGTTGTAGGGTTTGTTGTTCTAGTGGCCGTTTATATTTTTTAATCATTTTTGTGGTGCTCCCTCCTGACCTTATTGAGCACTTTTTTGTAATTCAAACATTCTGTATTTGGATTCCAAACTGGTTTCCCTGAACTTGTGGTATCAAAAATCCCCAGTGGTTTATTACACTCTATAAAGCATCCACAATGCTAGCACATGTTGGAGTGAGCAGAGAGATAATTCCCCCCCACTGTTATTAATGATGTTTTCCCAACATTTCCCGTGTTTGCTGTTGTCCTTTGCAGCTGAACCAGTTTGTGCTGCACAGTCAGATCTCCTCAGTCTGGGCTCTGCCTTGAGCTGTGCAAATTCCATCTGTGCAAGCAGGCAGAGCTTGGGCTGAGGGACAGAGGGAATTGGCCCAATTGCTCCCCCAGGCCAGAAGGCCCTGGTCCATTGTCCAGCCTTTGCCCCAGCAGTGTTAATTTGCATTTCTAAAGCTCCTTCCTCTCGTGGCTGCCTGGAACAGAAGCTTCTCTGCCAGGGCAGCCATCGGGTGACTCCCATGTGGCTCTGCCCCCCACAAGCTGCTTTGGGTTTTTTTTTTTCAACAATATTGTGTTAATTAGCTGCAGGAGGAGAGAGGAGGTGGGATCTTGTAGAAGGAAGAGGAGGAGGAGTAGTGAGAGGAAGAAGAGTGTGAGGAAGAGTAGGGATTGAGGAGGAGGAGCAGGAAGAGGAGGCAGCCCAAGGTTCCAGCACTCCCTGTATCTGCAGCCCCCCACATGCAGCAGGTGATTGGGGAGGGGGATCCACGATTTTCACTGGGCCTAAATCGTGGTGTTTCTGAGGTTTATTGGGCTAAATGTTCATGCTTTGGGGTTTTTTGGGAGTCAATGTTTGTATTTTGAAGGGGCTTTTGGCAGAATCTTGATGTTTTGGGAGTTTGGAGTCTGTGTCTTTATGTTTGTGGGATATTTGGGAATCTTGGTGGTTAGTGGTTTTTACAGCCACTAAACTGCCAGAGACTTGCAGAGCTGCAGCTGGTCAGGAGGAACCCCCAGGCCAAGGTGATTTAGGGTAACATAGAAATTATTAATTTAAAAGAACTATATAAAAGCTGGATAATAATGATAATAATAATTTTTGAACTGATTTAGAAGGCCAGAGATTGGATAATGATTTACTAAGTTTTTCCAGCTGTAGATCATTTATTATTCACTTAATGATTTTGTGCCTACCTAGTATCGGGGAGGATAGAGAGAAGAGAGCCAAATAATTGAGTGAAACCACTGAGTGTAACCGAGCATCCCACCCTTGGACCCCAAACTGGTACAGGTTGGCTCTCAGGCCTGGACTTGGACCAAGAACCAAGGGAGCATGCGCAAGGGAGCAAGCTGAAGAGTTCATCGTGAGGAAGACTATCGATTATGCCATCATCAATCATTTAGGACCCCTGCCCACAATTAATCTGAGACACTGTGTTTCTGTGAGCATATTTAAATGAACTTTGAACTCATTATAATACGAATCGGGGATAGGTAATGAATATGTATAGGGGTTTTGTCTAACTTTATGCATATGTAACCTGTAACCTGATATAAACCTAGTGAAGTGCTGCTGAGGGTGTGCATGCCTTTGGAGGGGCTACCCGCCATGCACCCCAGCTGGAATAAACATGTAACTACTTCATAACTATCTGAGTTGAGGAGTCAATTTCATGCTTCACTCTCACCCCCCACAATTCCCCATTCCCATTGCCCCACACCATCATCCAGACAGAATATAACCAAAATTCCATTTCCAGGGGAGTTCAGCCCAATTCCAGGTGCGTCTGACTCGATTCCAGGAGGCTCCTGGGGGAATTCCAGCCTCTACTGCAGTACCAACACCATTCAAACCCAATTCCAGGTGGATTCAACCAAATTTCAGGTGAGTCAATTGCAACTCAAGGTTGGTCCAATCCAATTACAGGTAGATTAAAGCAAATTCCAGGGGCATTCAATCCAATTCCAGGTAGGTAAAACCCAATTCCAGATTGATCAAATCCAACTCCAGGTGAGTCAAACCCAATTCCAGGGGTGTCAAACCCAACTCAACTCTTTTAAATATCCCATTGCCTCTTTCCTTCCATTCAGGCAGCTCTTGGCAGCCTTCCTCTTGGAGGAATCCCCGAGTTCGGGGATTTTTGGGTGCAGTTTTGGACGGGGACAGCTCTGCCTGCCTTTCCCCTCCCTGGCTGTGACCCCATTGTCCCACCCTGGCTGTGTCCCCAGTGTCCCACCATGGCTGTTATCAGAGACTGAAATAGCTCATGCCTCAAACATCGATACAAAGTTTTGCTCATTATAACAAAAAGTGTTTAAAGAAGCTACAATCAAAGAAGCCTCCCTGAAGATACCTGACTGGGACTTTGGACTGAGAGTCAAACTGCTGAGATTCCATAAAGGGAAACCTATTGTTCAGTCATCTCAGGCTGAGGGAAAGGAATGCATACACAAAGGCCAAAGCCACCAGCTGCTCTGAGAATCATCCCTGGCTGAGTTTGGGGTGGGGGCAGAGCACAGCTCACAGTGATGCCTAAAATGCTGGTAAAGATTGAGCACAGACACCACAGTATAGGAAAAGGGTATTACCTTGGTTTAATAGGATCCCAGGTGCACCATGACGAAAAGAGAGCGACAATATCACGCATTTACAATTTATGGACTTCATTGATTAACATACCTATCTAAAATTCCCCAATAAGAAACCTAACAAATTAAGTAATTGCCCCTTATTCAAATTACCTCCCCCCCCCAAAAAAAAGTTACAACTTAGTTTACAGAAACATGTCCCAGTGATAAAGCTCTTTCAAGGCTTGTGCCTCATGCTCTTGAAATTGTGGAGATTGTTTCGTCTTCTCCAAAGAATTCTGAACAAGGCTGGAGTACAAGGGTTATAAACATGTGGGGCTAAGATACAGAGAGTAACAAGTACAGGAATAGGAAGGGGTAAAAAGGATATAAAAAGAGTATAAAAGTACAATGAAAAAGGACAAAAATCCATCAGGCATCAACAGAAGCCAGGTTTACACAAACTGTCCAGCTGTGGAACCCCCAACCCCACCGGCCACATCCACAGGACTTTCACGTGAGAGGAGCTGAGGGGGAGTCACAATCCATCACAGACCCCCAAATGCTAGGCCTTGCACCACAGGAGTGCAGGTGATGCAAGCAGAGTCTGCTGCTAGAGACTGCCCCCTGCCCCGGGGGGACATGCTGGACATTGCCCCTGGCCTGAGTGTATATTAACCCATGGGATTCTGTGCTTTTGGGGGGAAAAGCCACCACCAAGAAGACCAGCTGGAGAAGATCAATGTGACATCGTTGGGATCCACGGATGGTGATATTTTCTTTCTCCCTCTTTCTGTCCCCCTCACCTCTTTTCCTACTTCTCTTTTCCTCTCTTCCCACTTTCTCCCATATTTACTATCAAATAAAACCCATACTACTGACTGGCATATGGTCTTGTTTGCACCTTAATTCGGGCAGAGGTATTTCCAAAGAACCTTAATATTTGGACCATAACAACTGTGACCCCAATGTCCCACCCATGTCACACCTCAATATCATCATTTTTACCCCAAATTCAGGTGTTTTGAAGAATTGAAATGAAAACAAAACCAAGCCCAAAAGAAAAGGATTTACATATCTGTGCCCGCTGAGCATCCATGTGGTTGGGTGGGAGGGAAGAACATTTTTTGGAGGTTCCACCCCAAATTCTTGCTCTTTGCCCCAGTCCAGAACCATTTGGCTGTGGAAGATGCCCTTGGGTGAGAGAAAATCAGAATCCGTGAGGCTAAGGAAAATACCTCCAAGGCCATCCAGTGTTGCCTCATGCCAAGAGATGATATAACTGAAAACAAAAGGTGAGATTTTCTGGGGTGGAAAGTCAACAAATCCGCTCTCCCCAGGGAATTTCTGATGTCCCCAGGAATTCCGATGGACATTCCTGGCCCTGCCTTCATCCAGGTGCCCACGGGGAGCCAGGAGGGTGTGGAGCCACCAGCCAGGTGTCTTTGCCACACGGATCACCAGCACCACGGATCACCAGGGCTCTGCACAGCTGGGGTCACTGGGGATCATCCACTGCAGATCTTCCCACTGGGGATGGAGTTGGAGCAGCAATGAAGCTCTTCCTGCACTCGGGACACTCGCAGGGCTTCCCTCACCGGTGCCTCCTTTGGTGCCGAGTAAAGTTAGACATGTCTGAGAAGCTCTTCCCACACTCCCCACACTCATAGGGCTTTTCCCCAGTGTGGATCACCTGGTGCTGCATCAGGTGTGACATCCTGCTGAAGCTCTTCCCACATTCCCCACACTTGTGGGGCTTCTCTCTGCCCTCAGGCTTCTCCCCCAGCTCCGAGCTCCGGCTGCATCTCCAGGCCTTTTCCTCCTCCTCCATCCGGCCACGCCTTGGCAATGACAAATCCTGCTTTGGGGGAAAAACAAGGGCTCAGCGCCTTGCCCTGGGGGTTCATCCTGCCCAGCTCCAGCTCTGCAAGTCTCCTAGGGTTTTGTGTCCATAAAAACCCCAAACCACCACCATTCACCTCAAAACCCTCCCAGGATTTCCCCCTCTCTGCTCTTTGCACTTTGGCCTCCTCAGGGTCTCCCTTCCCTGCACTCATGGGGCTCCCGTGGCTCCCGGGCTTCCCTATTTTCCAAGGTCCCGCTCAGGGATGATCCGGGGGCTTTGGGGGTCCCAGGGGTCCCTTCTCCCCTCATTCTCTGCTCCGCGCTTCCAGGGATCCCAGGCTTCCCCCTTATCCACGCTCCCCCCTCTCCAGCCTGCCGGGGCTCCCCCAGCTCCGCCATCGCCCCTCTCTGCTCACCCCACTCCGGGGCTCCCGCCCTTCCCCTCCACCGCTCTCCCGGGGGGACCCCATGCCCCATGTCCCCCTCCCACCCGACCACCGGGCCATGGCCACCTGCAGCCCCCAAAATATCCCCCAAAGCCCCATTGGCGCCTCAGCTTTGGCCTTCCGCCACATCCAAACATTCCCCCCGCACAATCAAACCCTCCCAGCGACCCTTAACGAGATTTGGGGCTCAATCCCGGAAGCTGCGAGCTCCAAACACCCGCCCCAGAAAAAACGCCGTTCAGGGACCCCCGAGAATTTTGGGGCGATTTCCTCCTCCCCCTCACCTGCGGCATGCGGGGCGACGATGCTCCCGGGGCCGCGACAGACAAAGAGCTCCGCGCTGCTTCTGCTGCTCCTCCTCTTCCTCTCTCCAACCTCTTCCTGCTCCTCCTCTTCCTCTCTCCTCCTCCTCCCGCGCTCCTCCTCCTTCCTCCTCCCGCCTCCTCCTCCTCGGATGTCCGGCCTTTCTCCCGCTCCTTCCTCATCCCTCCTCCTCCTCCTCCATCCCTTCTCCTCCTCCCCGCAAGCCCAGCGCCCACCCTTTCCCCCCCCTTTTCCCCACGCCGTCGCATCCTGCGGGAGGAGCCGGGATGGAGCCGGGGCAGGTCGGGCTGGGGCAGCGCTGGGCTCCGGGCCAGGCCTGGGCGCCCCCCACGCGCCCCCTCCCCAAATTGGCCTGGCGGGAAGCGCTGGGGGCGAGGGGGGGGGCGCAGGTGGGGTTGGGGTGGGGAGCGCTGGGCGCTGCGGGTCTGCCTGGGAACTGGAGAGTCATCAGCGCCGCGAGCTCGGATTGGATCAGAATCGCTCAGCGCCTTCTCCCATTGGCTCATTTTCGCGGGGCTATTTTTCGGGGCTGTTTTTCTGAGGGGTTTGGAGGTTCTGGGGGGCTCAGGGGTGTTTCATCGCCTTTTTTGGGGTTCGCTGGGTGCCTTGTCGGGGTTCAGCTGCCTCCCAAGGCCCACCAGAGCGAAGTGACGCTTCGGGACTGCGGTGGTTTGTATTGGCCCAGAACATCAGCAAGGTATCTTTAACATCTAAGAGAAATTTAAATCCCTCATTAGCTGATGTAGTAAGCCATAAGAAGTGTCTGAGGGGTGGGGAGTGGCACAAAGATGGCTCCTGTGTGTATCCTGAGTGAAAATCCTGGACGTTTTTCATCAAGTCCAGCAGAGCCAATCTCTGATGTCTCTGAAAGTGATGGACATGCTGAACCCCAAAAAAGGCGCTGAAACCCCTCTGAGCCCCCCAGAACCTTCAAACCCCAGATAAAAACAGCCCTGAAACATAGCCCCACGAAATGAGCCAATGGGAGAAGGTGCTGAGCGATTATGATCAACTGCCTCCGGGAGGTCGTTGGCCTCTGCTGCACCATGCGAATAAACATCTTCCATGGACACAATGCACAGACCCTCCTCGCTTCCTTTATCACCGCCGCTTGTGGAAGCAGACGAACCAGAGCAAGCCTTATGGCTCCCTGGCCGGTGAGAGCGCAGTGTCTGCCCTGGGACCGAGGGTTTGGAGCTCTGAGCCGCTGAACCGGGCTGGGTAGAGACACTCCAGGGTAAGGTCTGCTATAACATCCTCTAAACTGCAACAGATAAATAGTTCCCACCACTGTGGGGAATCTAATTCTATTATCCCTAATTTTACTGCATCTTTTAAAATATTCTGAGCAATGCAATGTTCTTCTTTTACACATTCTCTACATAATCCTTTTGGTGGGTAGCCTCCTCTGCAATGGTAATACCACTTCTCCGTATAGTAATGACAAATTATACAAATAAAGGTATGCATACAAAGACAATAATAAAGACAAGTGGCAATAACTATACAAACAGAGGAATAACAAGATACTACACAAGCAAAGGAATAACAAGGGCACTCATCCTCTAAACAGGAGATCCTGGCGACTCTTGATGTCAGTTCTCCCTCTGGAGTTGTAACTTCAGCTCTCTAGGAATGGAGGTAACCATCTAGTTTTTAGTTTGAATTGCTCCTTTTACTCGGAATACATGTGTCCATCCTTTTCTGCTGTTTGAATCGCCGTCTCTGCAGTTAAAGAACTAGAAAAAGTCTTTTACAACATGGGGTTAGAGATGTTTCTTTTCATGTTTTTTGTCAACGCTTTGTCACCTGCTTTTATTTTAGGTATCGCAAATTCCAGAGGAATGCTTTGAGTTAGTAGCCCCTTTCTGATATTCAACAGAGCCAAAGGAAGGCACTTGACCCATAACCTTTTAGTAAGATGAGCTTTTATGGTACTATTCGTTCTTTCACCCTGCCTGAGTTCTGTGGATGCTGTGGGGTGTGGTAGTCCCACCGTGTCTCTAAGGCTTCAGCTAAATTCTTTATTATTGTGGATGTAAAATGCATGCCCTGATCAAAGTCTGTAGTAGTTATTAAACCAAAGCGTGGAATGATATCTTCTAAAAGATGTTTATTCACTGTGTGAGCCATTGCTTGGGTAGCTGGGAATGTTTTTACTCAGTGGGTGAGCTGCTCCACTATTACAAGCAGACACTTACTCTCTGGCTTTTGATAGCTCAGTGAAATCTATTTGCACTTTTTTTTTTGGCCATAATTTTTATAACTTGTTTTCATAAATATTTCACTTTAACAACTGTTCTTAATAATTAAACTTGATTTAAAAGTAAATAAAATTTTAATAAAATTTATACAAGTTCATTAAACCAATTAAACTAAATTGATCAAAATTTACTAAGTCAAATCAAATCCATTAAAATTTACTAAACTTATTCAAAAATGGAATCAAATTAGCTAAACTGGACCAAATCCAATTAAAATCGATCAAAATTTAACTGACGTGAAACCGATTAAAAATTATGTATACTTAATCAAATTAATAAAATTAATTAAAATTTAATCTTATAAGGACATTTCTGACTTTGAAAATTTTCGTTTCTAGGTGGTGTGATCAACTCTAAAATTTCTTTTTATCATTCCTGTTTGCTAAAGGCTGCTAGCTAAGAAGAAGTGTGTGCCTATTTTTGTTTTGATTTTTTCTTATATATGTATTCACAGAGGCAGAACTAGCACCTCTAATTGACCCAAAACTGGCCAGAAGCATGTCCATCACTTTCAGAGCCATCAGAGATTGGCTCTGCTGGACTTGATGTAAAAACGTCCAGAACTTTCACTCAGGACACACAGGAGCCACCTTTGTGCCACTCGCGACCCCTCAGACACTTCTTCAGGCTTACTACACCAGCTACTGGGGGGTTTAAATTTCTCTTAGATGTTAAAGATACCTTGCTGATGTTCTGGGCCAATCAAAACCACTGCAGTCCCCAAGTGTCACCCCGCTCTGGGGGGCCTTGGGAGGCAGGTGAACCCCGACACGGCACCCAGCGAACCCCAAAAAAGACACTGAGACCCCCTGAGCCCCCCAGAACCTCCAAACCCCATAGAAAAACAGCCCCGAAAAATAGCCCCGCGAAAATGAGCCAATGGGAGAAGGCGCTGAGCGATTCTGATCCAATCCGAGCTCGCGGCGCTGATGACTCTCCAGTTCCCAGGCAGACCCGCAGCGCCCAGCGCTCCCCACCCCAACCCCACCTGCGCCCCCCTCCGCGCCCCCAGCGCTTCCCGCCAGGCCAATTTGGGGAGGGGGCGCCTGGGGGGCGCCCAGGCCTGGCCCGGAGCCCAGCGCTGCCCCAGCCCGACCTGCCCCGGCTCCATCCCGGCTCCTCCCGCAGGCATGCGACGGCGTGGGGAAAAGGGGGGGAAAGCCTGGGCGCTGGGTTTGGCGGGAGGAGGAGAAGGGATGGAGGAGGAGGAGGAGGGATGAGGAAGGAGCGGGAGAAAGGCTGGAGATCCGAGGAGGAGGAGGCGGGAGGAGGAAGGAAGAGGAGCCGCGGGGAAGGTGGAGAGAGGAAGAGGAGGAACAGGAAGAGGTTGGAGAGAGGAACAGGAAGAGCAGCAGAAGCAGCGCGGAGTTCTTTGTCTGTCGCGGCCCCGGGAGCATCGTCGCCCCGCATGGCGCAGGTGAGGGGGAGGAGGAAGTCGCCCCAAATGTCTCGGGGGTCCCCGAGCGGCGTTTTTTCTGGGCGGGTGTTTGGAGCTCGCAGCTTCCGGGATTGAGCCCCAAATCTCGTGAAGGGTCGCTGGGAGGGTTTGATTGTGCGGGGGGAATGTTTGGATGTGGCGGAAGGCCAAAGCTGAGGCGCCAATGGGCGCTTTGGGGGATATTTTGGGGGCTGCAGATGGCCATGGCCCGGTGTCGGGGTGGGAGGGGGACATCGGGCATGGGGTCCCCCCGGGAGAGCGGTGGAGGGGAAGGGCGGGAGCCCCGGAGTGGGGTGAGCGGAGAGGGGCGATGGCGGAGCTGGGGGAGCCCCGGCAGGCTGGAGAGGGGGGAGCGTGGATAAGGGGGAAGCCTGGGATCCCTGGAAGCGCGGAGCAGAGAATGAGGGGAGAAGGGACCCCTGGGACCCCCAAAGCCCCCGGATCATCCCTGAGCGGGGCCCTGGAAAATAGGGAAAGCCCGGGAGCCACGGGAGCCCCATGGGTGCCGGGAAGGGAGACCGTGAGGAGGCCAAAGTGAATAGAGTAGAGAGGGGTAGATTGTGGGGGGGTTTTGAGGTGAATGGTGGTGATTTGGGATTTTTATAGATACAAAACGCTGGGAGAGTTGCAGAGCTGGAGCTGGGCAGGAGGAACCCCCAGGGCAAGGCGCTGAGCCCTTGTTTTCCCCCCAAAGCAGGATTTGTCATTGCCAAGGCGTGGCCAGATGGAGGAGGAGGAAAAGGCCCGGAGATGCTGCACGAGGAGGAGCTGCAAACGCAGCCCAGGGAGCTGCGAGGAGGAAAGAGCCTCGCTGTGCCGGGAAGGCGGCTGGAGATGCAGCCGGAGCTCGGAGCTGGGGGAGAAGCCTGAGGCCAGGGAGAAGCCCCACAAGTGTGGGGAATGTGGGAAAAGCTTCAGGTGGAGATCTGAGCTAATCAAGCACCAGTGGATCCACACTGGAGAAAAGCCCTACGAGTGTGGGGAGTGTGGGAAGAGCTTCAGCCGGATGTCACATGTGATGCGGCACAAGGTAGTCCACACTGGGGAAAAGCCCTACTACTGTGGGGAATGTGGGAAGAGCTTTAGCTCAAAATCTGGGCTCATTGATCACCAGGGATCCACAAGGGAAAAGCCCTACAAGTTGGAATGTGAAAAGCTTCAGCAGAACAACGATGCACCAGGTGATCCACACTGGGGAAAAGCCCTACGATTGCATGGAATGTGGAAAGAGCTTCAGCCAGAGCTCCAGTCTGATGCAGCACCACAGGATCCACACCGGGGAGAGGCCCTATGAGTGTCCCGAGTGTGGGAAGAGGTTTCCAACCAGCTCCAGTCTCCTCCGCCATGAGCGCATTCACACCCAGGAGAGGCCCTTCCGCTGCCCTGACTGTGGGAAGGGCTTCAAGGAAAACTCCACCCTCATCATCCATCAGCGCATCCACACCGGGGAGAGGCCCTACAAGTGTGAGGAGTGTGGGAAGAGCTTCAGCCAGAGCTCCAACCTGATCTCAGCCAGAGCTCCACGGGGGGGGGGTTTTTAACCTGATCCAGCACCAGAGGATCCACACTGGGGAAAAGCCCTTCAAGTGTCCCAAGTGTGGGAAGAGCTTCTCACAGAGCTCTAACTTAATCAAGCACCAACGGAGGCACCAGTGAGGGAAGCCCTGCGAGTGTCCTGAATAGAGAAAGAGCTTCATTGCTGCTCCAACTGCATTCCCAGTGGGAAGATCTGCATTGGATGATCCCCAGTGCTCCCCGTTGGGCAGAATCCTGGTGACCCCCATTCCAAGTGATTCTCGTTGGGTGGGGGGAATGTGTTTTAAATGTTCAAATTGTACTTCTCCTGTTTTGAGTTTGTTAGCAATAAATTCAATTCACATCACCAGTTCCACGACTGTTTTGTGCACAAAGGTGTGTGATGAGGGATCTCTTAGCCAGGTCCTTCTGTCAACTCAGGAAGCCTTGGTTCAATTTTCTCTCCCCATGGCAGCTGTGCAGGGCAGTGAGAGAGCAGCTCTGCTGGGTGCCTGGCATGGGGCCAGCGTCACCCCACTGCAATGTGCCATGGCCTCGTGTGGCCCTGTGCTCTGGAGCCAGCGCTGCTGTTGCTTTTTCCTTCCTGATGATTTTCTCTTTTGCATCAAAGGCTTGTGAAGTGCCCCCGCTGTCCCTGGCGTCCCCTGGGCGCCGGCAGCCGCGTCCCTTGGCCTGCTCCCCCTGGGCCGTTGCAGGGCAGCTGGCAGAGGCTGGGAGCTGCCGTGGGGGCCGTGGGGCTGCCCCGGGGGCTGCGTGCCGAGGCGGGGCCGGGAGGTGCGGAGAACTTGGTCGCTATTTGCAGAGCAATGGCGCCTTGGGCCCGGGCCCGTTGCAGGGCTGTTCCTCATGTGCGGCTTTGGCCTCGGCCAGCCCGGGGGGCACTGAGAGCGCGGGGCTTGGGCTGTGCGCTGTGCAGAGCCCGCGCCTCGCTGCCCTTGGCTGGCTGTGCTGTCACTCGCAATTGTCCCAGCGCAATTGCTGCTCGGTGCCAGGGAGCGGGGACAAGGCCGGCGCCGGTGTCGCCCCCAGGCAGGCAGGCAGGCAGGCAGGGCTTTAGTGGGGCAGCAGCGGCGCCATGGTGGGAGCGTGTGTGCGGCCCGGGAGCGGCGGCAGCGGGCGGAGCCCGGGGAGGCGGCGGCGGAGCTCGGAGAGGCTGTCCCAGCGCAGGTGGGAGCCGCGCTGCCTTGTGCCGGGGCTCGGGGCTCGCTGCGGGCGGATGGAGGGGATGGAGGGGGTGGCAGGGGGGCTGTGGCGGCTTCGTTCTCCCATCTCCCTCCCTCCCTCCTCGCTGGCTGTGTCGCCGTGTTGCCGCTGGCCTGAGGCCGCTGAGGGAGCGGCTGCCCGCGGTCTCCTTGCCGCTGCTGCCTCGGCAGGAGGCGGTGCCGGAGCAGCGCTGGCTCGTCCCGCTTGCTGTGGGCAGGACAGAGCAGAACAGCACAGCACAGAACAGAAGGGCGCAGGACAGAACAGGACATCACAGTCCCATTCCCGGGACTGTTCCCGATCGTGCGGCACTGGTCTTTGCGCCCCTGGTGCAGCGGGACATGTCCGTGCCCCGGGCTGGCATGGCACGGGATGAACTTGAGTGTCTCTGCCAAGCCAAGCGATCTGGAGGAGAAAGAGCAGCTTGGGGCATTCCGCGGATCCCGTCCCACCCTCTCGGTTGCACATTCCCTGCCAGGCTCCGCCTCTTGTCTCAAACATGTACCCAAAGGCGGCGCTGCCTCTGCTCGCTGTCTCTGGGCTGCAACCCTCAGGCCAGGTCATGCAGGGGACAATGCTGAGCCCCTCAGGGCTGTTGGTTCTTTTCTTGTCCCCCCGGCAGGCTGAGCCCGATCCGCAGCTGCCCTGTTCCCGCACTCGGCAGCTCCTGGGCGCTGTCCCTGCCTGTCCCTAACTGTCCCTGCCTGTCCCAGCCCGGAGCTGCACAGCCGGAGGGGTTGGGGCTGCAGAGCCAAGGTGGGCCCGGAGCTCTCTGACACTGTGTTTGTGTCCCCAGGTACTGCCGGGGAGCAGAGACAGGGCAGGACTGAACTGGCAGTGCCTTCCAGAGCCAGCACCAGCTGCGACCTCATCATGTACAAAGCCGCTGTTGAGATTCCCAAGGATGCCCTGGGTGCCCAGGATGGATCAGCAACCAGGGGGACAGAGCTGCCTCAGCTGCCAGACCCTGCTGGGCACAGGCAGGGAGAAGCTGCTTCTGTGATGGGGCAGAGTGAACTGAAGCTCAGGAATGGCATTGGAGAGAAGTGCCAGGATGGATCAGCAATGGGAGTCACACACAGAAAGAGCCTCAGGAGATATCTGGGTGAGTGCAGGGCCAGTGCTGTGGCCTGTAGGGAGGGGACAATGGACAGTGTGATCCCAGTGTGATACAGGGCTGGCAGGGTGTGGCTGTGTCCAGGGCTCTGGAAGAGGCCTGGTGCTCTGCTGGACTGACAGCCCTGGCCCTGGGCAGTTCTCATACCACAGGCTGTCCCCATGGTGTGCCCCTGTTTGTCCCCTGGCTGTGTCCCTGTCCCTTATCTCTCCTGCTGCCAGCTGAGTGAGGGGCACATTGGCTGGGGGTTCCTTCCCCGGGGGGGGGGGGCTGCCCAAGAGAGCTCCATCCTCACAGCCAGTAGCTCTTTCCAGCTCCAGGTGAGAGTATCAGATCCCATCGCATGCAGACGCGGCATGGTGCTGATTGTGCTCCTGCTGCTGGCTGTGGCTCTGGCGGTGTCCTTGGCTGCTGTGTCAGGTAAGGAGGAGCAGCAGCCTCAGCCCAACCCCTCGGGGCACTGCGGGCTCACTGCTCCCTCACGGCCGGGATCGTCCCTCAGCCCCGCTCTGACCAATCAGCGCGCGGGAGAACGAGGAGTGACGGCTGAATCAGCCAATCATGACGGGCTGAGGGAATTTGAGCGGGAAAGTCAGCCAATGGGAGCTCGGGCTGCTCCGTGAGGGGAGAATCCTCAGACCTTCTGTTCGCTCCGGACATGGAGAACTGCACACTGCACTGCTGCTGGCCTGTCCCCATGGCTGGGTTGGGTACAACAGGACCTGCTACTTCTTCTCGAGGGATCACCACTCCTGGGATCAGGCTCAGACTCAGTGCTCTGAGCTCAGGGCCTCCCTGGCTGTGTTCAATGATAAGGAAATGGTGAGTGAGAGGATTTGGGGTGGCTGAGGGGAGCCTGGGGAGCTCCTGGGCCAGGGGTGCAGCTCTGACTGTCAGCTCCTCTCTCCTTCCCAGGAGTTCCTCTTCCACCGCAGTGGGAATGTCGATTCCTGGCTCGGGCTGCACAGACAGGGCCAGCGGCTGCAGTGGGTGGATGGCAGCAGCTTCAGCTCCTCGTGAGTCCTGGGGGGCACAGGCAGGGCCTGGGGGGCACAGGGGCACAAGGTGTCTCCCTGAGGTTCCAGCGCTGTCTCTGCTCCTCCCTGCAGGGTTCGTGTCCTGGGTAATGCAAGGTGTGTGCACCTGGCTGAGAATTATCTCAGGAGACAGCCCTGCTCAAATCCACTGCCCTATATCTACAGCAGACCCCAAACTCACCTATAACGGGATGGAGAAAAGATCTCTGTTCGGGGAGTGATCTTCGCCTCTTCCCCCAGCATGGGGATGTCTTTCCTCAGCTGCAACATCTGCCTTGCACTGATCCTCAGTGTCATCTCAGTGCTTGTTCTGCAGGAGATGAACCTGCAGGAGGAGGAAATGATGTGGAAGCTGCTATGTGGCTGTCTGGGCTGGGGGTTGCTTTCTACCTCTGGAGTCATTCTAGGCTTCCTGTTTCTCTTGCACTACATGTTTCTATAGTGATCTTTTCTATAGATACGGATATAAGTCTGTGGGAAGAGATTTCAAACACATTCTCCTAATACTGTATTTCTACACTAATCCTGTATCTATACATTGATCTACCTCTTTGTATACAGACTATGAACAGGTACTTCATATGAATGTGACCTTCCTTGGTGTAAGGTAGCAATAATGCCAAGGTGTGGATTTGACCCCACCTGGGCCATTTCCTTAAGGACTGGACTAGTCTTTGTGGTCCCTTCCAGCTCAGAGCATTCTTTGAGACATCCTTCTGTGGCCTCCATCAGTAGTTATGGTGCCAATGTTGCTGTTGTTGTTATTTACAGTATTATTTTATTACTTTCACAATAAATGCTTGTAAGGGCTGCACTGTCCCTCCTCTCCCCTCAGCACCTGCAGCTCTGTCCCTTGCCCTGCTGCCCCTGCCCCGGGGGCTGCGTGCCGAGCCAGAGCCTCTTCCCAGTGCTCCCAGTGCTCCCAGTCTGCCCGTGCAGCCTCCAGCAGCCAGCGAGGCCTTCAGCTGGGCCGGCAGAGAGGAGCTGCTGGGAGCTCCCAAATCAGTTTGGTTCCGTTTGTCCTTCCCAGCCTGGGGAACAACGATTTGGGAGTTTTCTGCCCAAACGCTGTCCATTCCTCCGCTCAGCCCAAGGGGTTTGGGGAGATTTTCCCTTTTTGGAGGAAATCAAAGCGATGTGGGGACAAGGCAGGATTGTCCCTCAGCCGTGTTCTGACCAATCAGAGTTCGAGAACGAGGAGTGGCGGGAGATTCGGCCAATCAACAGGAGCGGTGGGGTTTGGGCGGGAACATCAGCCAATGGGAGCGAGGGGCGGGCTTTGGGCGGGTTCTATAAAAGGGTCTCTGAGGGGCTTGAAGCTCCCCGGAGCCTCAAAGTTAGACTCGGGATTGCCCTGGAATGTCCTGGGCCGGGTAGGAGGCAAAGGAACCGCTGTGGTGAGTCCGGGATGGAGCAGAGACCTCCCTGCAGCCCCGGCAGGAGCCCAGGCCGGAGCAGAGATACCTGAGAGAGACCCCGAGCCCGTGGGAAGCCCCTCAGAGCCATGGCAGTTGCTCCCGGCGGGACTCCCGGCCTGTTCCTGAGGGACTCTGTGCGGTGCCTCACAGGATTCCATCATTCCATTGTGAAATTCCACCCTCTGGCGGAGGCACTGGGCATTCCCACCTGAATTTGAGCCAATTTCATTAGGTTTGGGGACTTGGGGACATCGGCAGCACTGGATGGAGCCAGAGGCGCGGGGAAGCAGCTGGAGGGGAATTTGGGGCAGAGCAGAGCTTTGGGCTCTGCCGGAGCAGATCGGAGCGATCAGAGTTCACCATCCAGCACTGCCTGCGGGTTCTGTCAGTTGTTGTCGGCCAGGTCCTGGGGAGGAGGATCAGCAGCTCTTTAACTTTTACAGCTCTTTAACTTCAGGCAATGACAGTTCTCCTTGGACTCTCCCGGGGCACTCAGACCTTTCCAACCCCTCACTGACCCCACGAGGGTCAATGTGCTCCCATTTCCCTCCCAGGGTCTCTCGGACTTTTCTCCTAGAGAAAAACCTCACAGCAGCAGAAAACCCCACAGCAGCTCTGGACCACACTGATGGGAACAGCCGAGGAATCCCGAATGTGATGGCAATTTACTACTGGAGTAAATGTTGTACTTTTATTCCAGTAAAAAAAATGTAAGAGTAAACTTACTGTTCCAGCCCAGCCCTGAGGTGGTGACTGAAGGTCTTGTGGTTGATGCCTTGGGGCAGATTCGAGTGAAACATATCGGAATGTATAAACTATATTCTTAGTTTATATAAGAATATAAGAAATATTTATATAAGGCACAAGCCTCGCTGAGCTTTGCAGCCAGGAAAACACAATTTTGGGGGTTTTGCTCTTTGTTCATGATGTGGTTTGAACACAGCAGAGCGGAGGCAGGAAATGTCACCGTCCATTTGTGCAGGTGGTTGTTGTGCAGCGATGGTGGCAGCAGCTCCCACATCCTCCCTGTTGGCTCCCACATTCCCCCCAGCATCTCAAAATATTGGGAGAGGAATGAGCCTGGAATGTCCTGGGGCACTCAGGAGGCCAAAGAACTGCTGTGGTGAGTCCAGGATGGAGCAGAGTCTCCCTGCAGGAGCCCAGGGGATGCCTGAGAGAGACCAAAGCTGCTCTGTCAGTGCCCTCCTCACCCTAGGCAGGAAACAGTAGGAATATGTATTAGACTGATGTAATAGAAAAGGTTTTTAAAGCTTATCTCCATCAATATCAGGCGTCCTTCTGGTTAATTGCCAAGCACTCAGCGCTGTTACTTTGCTTTATTGTCTTTGTTCCCTATTGTGCTTTATTAAACCTTTTAAATTTTAACAGGACAGTGATACCTTTCACACAAGGAAAGGCTGGAGGGTCAGGATAAGGGTGGGGAGACATCACTCATGGTTGTAACAGAAGCGATTTGAGGAAAATAAAGGAATTGATTATCAAACAAATCACAGCAGGAGAATGACTAGTAAAATAAATCCTACAAAAACACCTTCTTCCCGCTCCTCTCTCCTTTCCAGGCTTCCTTTTATCCTCCCCACACAGGGATTGGGATCACAGCCAGCTCATGTCACGACTTCTGTGGGGTTTCTGCTCCATCCCAGACTCACCCACAGCTCTCAGCACCTTCAGCTCCAGGTCATCCCAAACTCTCACCTGTCCCCCGAACCAGGAAATGCCTCAGAAACCAGAAAATCGGCTGTGAAAAATGGGTGTTTGCAGTTGTTAATAAACGAGCCCCGAGGGGATCTGCAAAAACCAGATTTAATCTTAAACGACAGAATGACAGAGTTCTTTGGCAAGAGTCACTCTGCTGCTTATACTTATGCTTGACTTATACCTTAACAATTTAACAGAGGAGTAACACTTAACATTTAACCTGAGTTATGATTTTGAAGTCAAATTTAGCCACTTAACAGAGGAACAACACTTAGCAGCATTTCACTTGGTTTATAACTGTAACTTAACCTCACTCACAGGCCTGATTTAGTCAGATATCTGAGGCACACAAACACCTCAAAGCAGAATTTCTGTCACATTTGCCAAAACACAGGCACAGTGTGTGCACACAGAAAGAGTCAGTGCCAGGGAGCTGTCAGGAATTCCCCTCGAGTACAGAGAAATGCTCACTCTGGATCCTTTTCCGTCTCCCCAGAGAGGGAAGGGTTGATGTTGCAGAGCAGAAAGGCCTTGCAAAGTGAGGGCCTTGCTGCCCTTGTAAAATCCTTGCTCACTTCTGTTACTTTGGTGAACTAGAAAAGCATTCTGGGAATGACTCAGCCAAGCTGGAGGTGAAAAACAAGTTACATAATTGTATAACAATTATTAGTACCAATAAGTGCTCTCACCGTGGGGCTCGTGGGTGGTTATACCTGATGCCTGTTCCTATCACGGTCTATAGCGGTTGGTTAAACACATCTGTTATGCCTCACAAGTATGTAAACTCATAACAAACGAACGGTTTAAGAACCCTGGATTTTTACAATAAAGGGGTCTTTGCCATACCATAGGTAGAGATCATGTGTTTAATGCCGCAGGTTGAGCCTCGAGGAGTGGGAGGTCCCTCGTTTTTTGGGGATCCCCCAAGTTCAGCAAACAGGAGATTTCCCAGCTTGGAGAGGCCTCACTCAGAGGGAGGAGCTGCTCCTCATTTTGGGGCTCATTTTGGATTGCTGTTTATAGGGCCAGAGAGATGGGCTTTAGTCATGTACAGGAAACCATGCTATGAAAAGACAATGTCCATAAAGGAGACAGAGGAGTCCTGAGATTTTATTCTAATAAAGGGAGAGAATCCGATGAGGCACACGCCTGCGGGGTTTTCTTTCTCGAGGTTTTGGGGGGCGCAGCCCCCTTTTATCCCAAACTCCTGTCCATGTGTTGCCCTGTTCCTTCCCCCATTGGCTGACGTCCTAGGAAGGTACAGCCTTCCCGAACTGCCTACCACATATTTCCCCCTTGAACTTGTCGTTTTATCCCAAAGTTCATAAACTCAGGCTTGTGCAGACCCGTTTGGTGTTTCAGGATTTTTCTGTTTCTGGGCCCTGAGCAGATGTCATGTGGCAATTCCTGGCATTTAGCCAGAGTCAAACTGTGACATATTCAAACCTACAGCTTGAAGTTGATCCAGTTAACACCCATCCCCTCTGCCATGGAATTGTAAAGACATCAGCACACATCTTCCCTATCAGAACAATGCTTCACCTAGCCACAGTTTGGGTCTCAGCTTGCTTAGAAAGTGTGAGCGCAGGGATGCTGTGGCATTTCACAGGGGAAAAGGGTGTATTAAACCTTATAATTTATGCTTGGATTTTATACCTTCGAGGTCTTTCCTAACCTAAACGCTTTTGATTCTTCTGCTGGTTTTTCTCCACAGGGAAACACAAACCTTTTTCTTTTCATAAGGCAAAGAGGAGCTCGTTGAACCCGTGCCTGAGATGCAGCGATGTTTACCATCAGCTCAGCGGAGCTAACAGGGGCGAGGAATTATTGTAATTGGGCAGCGCGGGGCGCACAAAGCGATGTGGAACTTTTTTTACCAGCTGCGGGACACGGAAGACACTGCCTCGCCTCCATTGGCTGGTCCGCTTGTCACTCTTCGTGATCGCGGCGCTGATTGGTCACGACGGGGCTGAGGGAAGGTGCCGCCCCGCCCCACCTCATTCGAGCATTCGCAGGTCCAGCAGTGCCTCCGGATCCTCGGGAGCTGCAGCAGTGAGCGGAGCGGAGCGGAGCGGAGCGGCTGCAGTGAGCGGAGCGGAGCCCGGGGAGGCAGTGGCGGAGCTCGGAGAGGCTGTCCCAGCGCAGGTGGGAGCCGCGCTGGCTTGTGCCGGGGCTCGGGGCTCGCTGCGGGCGGTCCGTGCGGGAGGCGACCGCGGCGAGGGGGGATCTGGCGGATTCGTTCCACCTTGTCCCCCCGGATCCCCGCGTTTCTCCTGACCTGAGGCCGGCTGAGGGAGCGGCTGCCCGCGGGATGCGACGGCGTGGGGAAAAGGGGGGAAAGGGTGGGCACTGGGCTTGAGGGGAGGGGCAGAAGGGATAGAGGAGGAGGAGGAGGAGGAGGGATGAGGAAGGAGCGGGAGAAAGGCCGGAGATCCGAGGAGGAGGAAGGCGGAAGGAGGAAGGAGGCGGAGAGAGGAAGAAGAGGAACCGGAAGAGGTTGGAGAGAGGAAGAGGAAGAGCAGCAGAAGCAGCGCGGAGCTCTTTGTCTGTCGCGGCCCCGGGAGCATCGGCGCCCCGCATGGCGCAGGTGAGGGGGAGGAGGAAGTCGCCCCAAATGTCTCGGGGGTCCCCGAGCGGCGTTTTTTCTGGGGCGGGTGTTTGGAGCTCGCAGCTTCCGGGATTGAGCCCCAAATCTCGTTCAGGGTGGCTGGGAGGGTTTGATTGTGCGGAGGCAATGTTTGGATGTGGCGGAATGCCAAAGCTGAGGCGCCAGTGGGGCTTTGGGGGATACTTTGGGGCCTGCAGGTGGCCATGGCCCGGTGGCGGGGTGGGAGGGGGACATGGGGCATGGGGTCCCCCCGGGAGAGCGGTGGAGGGGAAGGGCGGGAGCCCCGGAGTGGGGTGAGCGGAGAGGGGCGATGGCGGAGCTGGGGGAGCCCCGGCAGGCTGGAGAGGAGGGAGCGTGGATAAGGGGGAAGCCTGGGATCCCTGGAAGCGCGGAGCAGAGAATGAGGGCAGAAGGGACCCCTGGGACCCCCAAAGCCCCCGGATCATCCGTAAGCGGGACCCTGGAAAATAGGGAAGCCCGGGAGCCACGGGAGCCCCATGAGTGTAGGGAAGGGAGACCCTGAGGAGGTCAAAGTGAAAAGAGCAGAGAGGGGGAAATCGTGGGAGGGTTTTGAGGTGAATGGTGGTGGTTTGGGGTTTTTATGGACACAAAAGCCTGGGAGAGTTGCAGAGCTGGAGCTGGGCAGGAGGAACCCCCAGGGCAAGGCGCTCAGCCCTTGTTTTTCCCCCAAAGCAGGATTTGTCATTGCCATGGCGTGGCCGGATGGAGGAGGAGGAAAAGGCCCAGAGATGCAGCCAGAGCTCGGAGCTGGGGGAGAAGCCTGAGGGCAGAGAGAAGCCCCACAAGTGTGGGGAATGTGGGAAAAGCTTCAGGCGGAAATCTCAGCTGATCGTGCACCAGAGGATCCACACAGGGGAAAAGCCCTACGATTGCGAGGAATGTGGGATGAGCTTCAGTCAGAGCTCCAACCTGATCCGGCACAAGAAGATCCACACTGGGGAGAGACCCTATGAGTGTCCTAAGTGTGGGAAGAGGTTTCAGACCAGCTCCAATCTCCTCCTCCATGAGCGCATTCACACCCAGGAGAGGCCCTTCTGCTGCCCTGACTGCGGAAAGAGCTTCCAGCACAAATTCACTCTCATCCGGCACCAGGTGATCCACAATGGGGAGAGGCCCTACGAGTGTGGGGAGTGTGGGAAGAGCTTCAGCTACCTGTTCATCCTGATGCAGCACCGCAGGATCCACACTGGGGAAAAGCCCTATGAGTGTGGGAAGTGTGGGAAGAGCTTCAGCCAGATGTCACACCTGATGCGGCACCAAATGATCCACACAGGAGAAAAGCCCTACAATTGTGCAGAATGTGGGAAGAGCTTCAGCAACCACTCCCACCTCAGCCGCCACAAGATGGTCCACACAGGAGAGAGGCCCTATGAATGTGGGAAGTGTGGGAAGAGGTTTCACGCCAGCTCCAATCTCCTCCTCCATGAGCGCATTCACACCCAGGAGAGGCCCTTCCGCTGCCCTGACTGCGGGAAGGGCTTCAAGCAAAACGGCAACCTCATCACCCACCGGCGCATCCACACTGGGGAAAAGCCCTACGAGTGTCCCAAGTGTGGGAAGAGCTTCTCACAGATCTCTAACTTGACCCAGCACCAGCAGAGGCACCAGTGAGAGAAGCCCTGCGAGTGTCCCAAGTGCAGGAAGAGCTTCATTGCTGCTCCAAGTCCATCCCCTGTGGGAAATCTGCAGTGGATGATCCCCAGTGATCCCCGTTGGGCAGAATCCTGGTGACTCCCATTCCAGGTGATCCCCATCAAGTTAGGGGAATGTGTTTTAAATGGCCAAATTATTATTCTCCTGCTCTTGGTTTGTTAGCAATAAATGCAATTCACATTGCCAGTTCTGAGCCTGTTTTGTGCACAAAGGTGTTGGATGAGGGATCTCTTATCCAGGTCCTTCTATCAACTCAGGAAGCCTTGGTTCAGTTTTCTCTCCCCATGGCAGCTGTGCAGGGCAGTGAGAGAGCAGCTCTGCTGGGTGCCTGGCATGGGGCCAGCGTCACCCCACTGCAATGTGCCATGGCCTCGTGTGGCCCTGTGCTCTGGAGCCAGCGCTGCTGTTGCTTTTTCCTTCCTGATGATTTTCTCTTTTGCATGAAAGGCTTTGAAGTGCCACCGCTGTCCCTGGCGTCCCCTGGGCACCGGCAGCCGCGTCCCTTGGCCTGCTCCCCCTGGGCCGTTGCAGGGCGGCTGGCGGAGGCTGGGAGCTGCCGTGGGGGCCGTGGGGCTGCCCCGGGGGCTGCGTGCCGAGGCGGGGCCGGGAGGTGCGGAGAACTTGGTCGCTATTTGCAGAGCAATGGCGCCTTGGGCCCGGGCCCGTTGCAGGGCTGTTCCTCATGTGCGGCTTTGGCCTCGGCCAGCCCGGGGGGCACTGAGAGCGCGGGGCTTGGGCTGTGCGCTGTGCAGAGCCCGCGCCTCGCTGCCCTTGGCTGGCTGTGCTGTCACTCGCAATTGTCCCAGCGCCGTTGCTGCTCGGTGCCAGCGAGCGGGGACAAGGCCGGCGCCGGTGTCGCCCCCAGGCAGGCAGGCAGGCAGGCAGGGCTTTAGTGGGGCAGCAGCGGCGCCATGGTGGGAGCGTGTGTGCGGCCCGGGAGCGGCGGCAGCGGGCGGAGCCCGGGGAGGCGGTGGCGGAGCTCGGAGAGGCTGTCCCAGCGCAGGTGGGAGCCGCGCTGGCTTGTGCCGGGGCTCGGGGCTCGCTGCGGGCGGATGGAGGGGATGGAGGGGGCGGCAGGGGGGCTGTGGTGGCTTCGTTCTCCCGTCTGCCTCCCTCCCTCCCTCTTCCTCCCTGGCTGTGGCGCCGTGTTGCCGCTGGCCTGAGGCCGCTGAGGGAGCGGCTGCCCGCGGTCTCCTTGCCGTTGCTGCCTCGGCAGGAGGCGGTGCCGGAGCAGCGCTGGCTCGTCCCGCTTGCTGTGGGTAGCACAGAGGTGGCTGCGCTGTCCCCTGGACTGTTCCAGGCCATTCGGCACCGGGCTGGTAGCCACATCGGCTACCGGCAGGTGTCCATGCCCAGGGCTGTGTGGGACGGGAGGAACTTGAGTGTCCCTCACAACCCAAATCTCTATGGAACAGAAAGAAAGACGCGTTCAGGGGAGGCGGGGCAGCGTCGTCCCGTCCTGTCGCCCCATAGCGGCTGCAGTCATTCATGCACCTTCCCTGCCGGGACCCCGTCCTCTTCCCAGACAGGACACAAACGGCATTGCCAGCGCTCGCTGTCCCTGAGCTCCAACCCTCAGCGCAGGGCATGCAGGGGACAATGCTGAGCCCCTCAGGGCTGCTGGTTCTTCCCCCCCGGCAGGCTGAGCCCGATCCGCAGCTGCCCTGTTCCTCCACTCGGCAACTCCCGGGCGCTGTCCCTAACTGTCCCTAACTGTCCCTGCCTGTCCCAGCCCGGAGCTGCACAGCCAGAGGGGTTGGGGCTGCAGGGCCGAGCTGGGCCCGGAGCTCTCTGACACTGTGTTTGTGTCCCCAGGTGCTGCCGGGGAGCAGAGACAGGGCAGGACTGAGCTGGCAGTGCCTTCCTGAACGTGGGGGAACCTGCAGGGCACAGACCAGCTGGGGCCTCTCATCTTGATCCTTTTAACCTGTGGTTATCAGGTTGTCAAACTTCCCGAGGCTGGTCTTCAAAAGGCTTTTTCAGCACTGCTGATGTCTCTGGAGCCACGTGCAGTTTATTCCAATCTCTGTGCTGGAGAAGAAGTAATCTGGCTGCACTAAAGATGTTCTAAAGAAGGTCCATTGTGTCCGGAATAGATCACCAGCCAAGGTGACACACTTGCATTGGGCACAAGAAGCCACTTGTCCCAAGCAGAAAGGTGCCACTGGTGAGTGTGCAGAGAGTGAGGTTATGGAGGAAGGATTCTGCACCAGTGACTGGAGTGTAAAGGAGCTGCTGGGAGTCCACAGCACTTCAGCAACCAGGAATAAACTCAAAAGAACCCTCACAGGTGGCCTCTAGGAAGGGGACAGTGTTAGCCCAGGAGCACAGGGCTGGCAGAGTGTGGCTGTGTCCAGGGCTCTGGAAGAGACCTGGTGCTCTGCTGGGCCCCAGCTGTGGATGGGACTGACATACCTGGCCCTGGGCAGTTCAGCCATAGCTGTCCCCTGTCCCTGTCTGTGTCCCTTGTCCCTGGCTCTGTCCCCATCCCTTGTCTCTCCTGCTGCCAGCTCAGTGAGTGGTACACGGGCTGAGGGTTCCTCCTGTGTTCCCTGGGCATTGGGTGGGGGATGTGAGGGCTGGGCCTGCTCAGGACAGCTCCATCCTCACGACGAACTGCTTTTCCAGCTCCAGGCCAGAGGATCAGATCCCACCTCAAGTTTATCGTGGTGCTGATTGTGCTCCTAGCCCTGGTTGTGGCTTTGCTGGTGTCCTTGGCTGCTGTGTCAGGTAAGGAGGAGCAGCAGCCTCAGCCCAACCCCTCGGGGCACTGCTGGCTCACTGCTGCCTGTGGCACCCTTGAACCTTCTCCATTTCCCTCTGCAGGGAGAATACACAGAGGCACTGCAGTTACTCCAGTTAACCCTGCAGCTCGGGTGCTGCTGGCCTGTCCCCATGGCTGGGTTGGGTACCGAGGGATCTGCTACTTCCTCTCCAGGGATGTGGGGAGCTGGGATCAGGCTAAGGCTCAGTGCTCTGAACTTGGGGCCTCCCTGGCTATGCTCATGGACAGGGAAATGGTGAGTGAGGGGTTTGGGGGGTTTGGGAAGGCCAAGGGGACCCTGGGGAGCTCCTGGGCCAGGAGTCCATTGTTTGCTCCTCTCTCCTTGCCAGGAGTTCCTGTTCTGCCTCAGCAGGAATGACAATTACTGGCTCGGGCTGCACAGACAGGGCCAGCGACTGCAATGGGTGGATGGCAGCAACTTTAACTCCTCCTGAGTCCTGGGGGGCACAGGCAGGGCCTGGGGGGCACAGGCAGGCCTGGGGGGCACAGGGCTGCTGGGACTGTCCCTTGTGAGCAGCACTGTTTCTCCTGCTGGGGAGGACAAAGCACAACCTCTTTCTCTGCTCCTCTTTCAGGTTAAAGATCCTTGGCAATGGAGAGTGTGTGTTCCTGCGAGAGGGAAAGTTTAGGAGTACAACCTGCTCGGATCACTTGCACTATCTGTGCAGCAGAGCCCAAACTGAGCTGTAACAGGGGATGAAGGAATTACCTTCTCTGTGCTGAGCACTCACAGCTTAGCCTCTTCTTCCCCCCAGCACAGGGATTTCCTTCCTCAGCTGCAGCATCTGCCTTGCACTGACTCTCAGGGTCACCTCAGTGCACTTTGCAGAGTCACCTCAGTGTTTGATCTCAAGGAGATGAATCTGCAGGAAGAGGAGATGATGTGGAAGCTGATCTGTGGCTGCCTGGGCTGGGTGTTCCTGTGTCCTTCTGGAGCCATTCCAGGAATCTTCCTGTTTCTCTTGCACTACATGTTTCTACAGTGACCTTTTATATATATATTGATATGGAAAAGAATTTCAAATATGTTTTTCCAGCACTTCCAGTGTATTTATACACTGAGCTTGTGTACATATATGAAAAATTAACTCTGTGAGTATAGACCTACATGTTCTTCTAAAACTGTATTTATACACTGATCTTATATATATTAGCATATATTGATATAACACTTTGGATACAGAATTACATGTCCTTCTAATGTTGTTTTTACACACTAGCCTTGTATATATATATGAAAATATAACTCTGTGAGTGCAGACCTACATGTTCTTCTAAAACTGTATTTATACACTAACCTTATATATATTAGCATATATTTATATAACACTCTGGATACAGAGCTACATGTTCTTCTAACATTGTATTTATACACTAATGTTGTATATATTGATATAACACTGTGGATACAGATTTGAAACATGTGTTGCCATGGTAATGTGACCTTTGTGGGAGCAGAGTGCGAAATAATGCCAGGGTTGAGATTGGAACCTACAGGTGCCATTCCCTTAGGAGCTGGACTTGATCCTTGTGGGTCTCTTCCAACTCAGAGGAGTGTGTGAGATGATGTTGTGTGACCCTGTCCTGGGTTGCAATATAGATGTGTTTAAGTATTCTATTACCACCAGCTGTGGGCCGTTAGCTGCTATCAGCTGCTAACGACCCACTCCGGATGACAGGCAATGGGCCATCCGTTAGCTGTTAGCAGCTGCTAATGACCCACCCGGATGACAGGCAATGGGCCATCAGGGACCCACCGTGTGACTCATGGACTTATCTCATCCCATTGTGGGATGCTCTGCCCAGGAGGGAGGAGCCAGGTGTTCCCACCTGGATATAACCTGGCCTTGGAACTGCCTGAGCTAGCCCGGTCTACTGGGTTCCCAGAGGACAAGAGCTACCACTGGATCTTCAGCTGGAGACTAGTCCTTCACAGGATCACCGCTTCAACTGGACTACTTCAGTTGGACTGCTACTACCACCCTAACAGGGTGTTAGGTTGTATCTGACTTTGTCAGTGCTTTTCCTTGTATTATTTCACTTATTTTTAATTTCAGTCTTGACTTGTGATCTCCCACTGGTTTGTTTTCAAACCAGCACAGACCCCCACCAGTATGTACAGTGCCAATGTTGCTGTTATTGTTGTGTTCTTTATAATATTCTTATTTTTTCATTAAATGCTTGTGAAGCCTCCCTGTCTCCCTTGTGTCCCTTGCCCTGCTGCCCCTGCCCCGGGGGCTTCAGCCGAGCCAGAGCCTCTTCCCAGTGCTCCCAGTGCTCCCAGTCTGCCCGTGCAGCCTCCAGCAGCCAGCGAGGCCTTCAGCTGGGCTGGCAGAGAGGAGCTGCTGGGAGCTCCCGAATCAGTTTGGTTCCGTTTGTCCTTCCCAGCCTGGGGAACAACGATTTGGGAGTTTTCTGCCCAAACCCTGTCCGTTCCTCCGCTCAGCCCAAGGGGTTTGGGGAGATTTTGGCTTTTTGGGGGAAATCAAAGCGATATGGGGACAAGGCGGGATTGTCCCTCAGCCGCGTTCTGACCAATCAGAGTTCGAGAACGAGGTGTGGTGGCAGAGTCAGCCAATGGGAGTGGAGGGCGTGATGTCTGCAGGGTATATAAAGGGGGTCATTGAGGGACAGGGAATTCCCCATAGCTTTTTAAAATGTCGGAGGAGAAAAGCACCTGGAATGTCCCGGGCCGTGCTGGAGGCCAAGGAACCACTGCTGCTCGGGACCGGCGGGAGGTGAAAACTGCTGTGACACTGTCCTCCTCACTCTGGTGTCCCTCGACAGCACACAATGCCTCAGGAACAGGCTGCTCCAGCAGGGATCCCCCACAAGTCCTGCCAGCAGCCACTTCCATGGCTCTGCAGGAGCTTCCCATGGCTCAGGGTCTCTCTCAGGCATCCCCTGCTCCGGCCTGGGCTCCTGCCGGGGCTGCAGGAGAGTCCCTGCTCCATCCCGGCCTCACCTACAGCTCACACCGAGCTGGACCTGCAGCTCCAGGTCACACCGAGCTCCCGCCGGTTCAGGGCAGCAGCGATTCTTTGTCCTCCTGCCCGGGCTGGGACACTGCAGGGCTGAGGAGCCAAAAAGAGAATTTCGGCCACAACCCCGGGATTGTGCCTGGAGCGACTGGGGCGATTCTGTGCCGTGTGCAGAGCTCTCCCACCTCACTCCCATTGGCTGACTATGCCGTCACTGGTAATTCTCGCGCGGTGATTGGTCAGAGAGGGGACAAGCACCACCCTTGGTGCCGCCCCCTGTACCGCCATTGCTGGAGGGTCAGTGAGGGCTCAGGAGCGGCAGGGGCTGGAGCGCCATGAGGCGGCGGAGCTCGGCGGTGACCGCAGCGCAGCGACCCGGGGACATGAGAGCCACCTCTGTGCTACTGACAGCAAGCGGGACGAGCCAGCGCTGCTCCGGCACCGCCTCCTGCCGAGGCAGCAGCGGCAAGGAGACCGCGGGCAGCCGCTCCCTCAGCGGCCTCAGGCCAGCAGCAACACGGCGCCACAGCCAGGGAGGGAGGGAGGGAGACGGGAGAACGAAGCCGCCACAGCCCCCCTGCCGCCCCCTCCATCCCCTCCATCCGCCCGCAGCGAGCCCCGAGCCCCGGCACAAGCCAGCGCGGCTCCCACCTGCTCTGAGGCTGTTTTTGAGCTCCCCGGGGTTCTCCAGAGACTCTCCGGCAGTGCCGACTTTGCTGCATGAGCGATGCAATGTGAGACAAACGGCGTTTGTGTTTCCCTCCCCGAGAGCAGCAATGGGTGCGGCAGAGATGTGCAGAGATGGGAGAAAGGAGGTGATCCGGACGAGAAGCGGGCAGTGAATTTGACTCAGACTCATCCCCCTTCCTGTGTCACTCTCGGGCTGTTTTATTGCACAGTCCTTCGGATGAGAATGGGCTGAGCAAGAAGCTGCAGGAAGGAAGCTCTGCTGTCCTGAACAGGCTCGGCGTGACCTGGAGCTGAAGGCGCTGGGAGCTCCGGAGGAGTCCGGGATGGAGCAGGAATTCCCCTGCAGCCCCGTCAGGAGCCCCGGCTGGAGCAAGAGAAGTATTCCTCTCTATTTCTGCCCTGTTTCCGTTCACATTTATCCTTCTTTGTGCACATTTTTATACACTTTTACCGTTTCTGCTAGTTAATCTATTAGCTCCTTGCTCCATGCAGCACCTTCAGAGGAACTGAAAATTCCTGTTCTGTGCCCTTGATCAGTCTGTAAATTTGCTGAGATTCTGTACCTGTTTAGAAGTTACCACTCCGTTTCCCACCACAGTGTGGCAAGGATGCTGCTGGGGAAATCCTGACACACCCAGAGCGGGCAGTAATTGATCTCTGGCTCACCTTTATCCCCGGCCTGGGTGAGGTTTGATAAGGTCAGTGATAAAGTAGCTGACGACAGGACTTTATTTATTCCTCTGATCCTGGGTTGGATCTTTATTCTCAGCAAACTGGGAGCTCTTTTCCCCAAACCAGTGAGGATTCCTGACAGATTTTACTGAGTTGTAAATTTAAAATAGAATTCATCCTTTTTCCTTTTCCAGTACCTTGTGGCCAATGTGGAGTGGGTAAATCCCACAGAGTTCCCAAAGCCTTGCTGACTTGTCCCACTGTTCTTGCTATGAAATGGGACCCTCTGGCTGAGGACAATCCTGGAGGAGTTCCAAAGTGTGCAATGATTTGATTTAGCAATATTTTCACTACTGCTTTTGCAGGGAAACACTTCTAGCCACCTGGAAATTGCACCAATTAAGACAATTATCACTCTCAATACACAGAAATTCTTTGAAGTCAATTTATCAAAAACCTCGTGGGGAATTTCCAGATTTGAGAGCCCCAACACTTTATTCACAGTATTGGGGTTATTTCTTCTACATGTGCCACACTTCTGAATCTTTGAAGGAACAATTTCAGTTATTTTGGAATTAAATCCTGTCTTAGAACCTGTCTAGAATTTAACACTTCAGTTCACTGACAAACTCTCGCACCATGCTCAGGTTTAATAACTGGTAGAGTGATCTCTTGTCAGGAAACCAAAACGTGTGCTCCTTTTCTCTGCGGCTGTTTTTGGCCCTGGGAGCCAAGTAATTTCATTATTTTCATCCTGTTTGGTTCTCTGTTGTGCTCTGCAGTGCAGAACGGAAACTTCAGCTGGTTTTTTGCACTTCCTGTAGTCTTAGATCAACATGAACTCTGCTGATAACAAAGCTCTCTCTGCTCAGAGTGCACTAAGGCAAACCACACTTACAATCCCTCCAGATCTTTACTTTTCTTTCCCTCAGTTGCAATGTCCATGTTAAAGCAACCATTTAGTCCTTCTGTGCTGAAACAACTCATGGCAGAGCAGAGCATTAGATTAAATAACCTCATTCAGGGTGGTCAGTGCAAGTCCTGTGTCTTAGTTTGAAAGACAGGTGTCTGCCAAGAGAGGTTGAACCCTCCCCCAGGACAGAGAATGTGATTTCCTTTCCTCCCTCCCTCCGAATTATTCAATTTTGTAAATCAAGGGCTTTCAGGCAAAGGTATGGGAAAAAAGGAATATCAGTTCTTTACTAGTATCTATAAACAAGCAATAACAATAATAGCAACCACAACTAGAACCAGAAAACCAATAGCAGATGGCTTGTGAGCTGCTGAGCCTTTGCCCGTGTGGTGTAATCATGGTTGCAAGCAGCAGGGGCGCTGTTGAGCTCCCGGTTGGGCAGGGCAGGTGCGATGACTCCCGAGCGGCTGCAGGTGGCGCTGTTGAGCTCCCGGTCGGGCAGGGCAGGTGCAATGACTCCCGAGTGGCTGCAGGTGGCGCTGTGGCGCAGGGTCAGGTCAGCGTCCAGCAGCTGTAATGGTGGGCAGGCTGAGAAGGACGCAGCGAAACAGCTCGGAGCAGCGAGAAAAGCAGGGCGGCAGGGGAGGGCGCTGGCTCTCTCTCTCTCTCCCCGGCCAGCCAGCGAGGCACTGCAGTCACAGCAGACGCCGCGGTCTCGTGCGGCAGAGGGCGGGGGCAGGCAGCAGAGGCCGCGGGACTCTCCCGGCAGCAGCCACGAGGAAACGCAGCCCGGGGGGGAAACGTGCCCTTCCCCATGGGGAGAAAAGGTTGAATCAAAGCTCACCCAGTCAGGAGAAGAGAAAAAACAGGGCACAGTTGGATTCCCTCTGGTCCCAGCCGAAAAGCAAAGAGCAGCCTCTCCTCTCAGTGTCCGAACCACGAGAGCGGGAGAGCCATTCCAAGGGCCGGGTGTTCCCTTACCCTGCCTCGCCCAAGCCCACCTTTTGTCTTTTGATTGCTCTAAACATCTAACTATTTGTTGCTTAGTAACAGGAATGGGAAGAAATTCTCAACCCCCGACATCCTGCAATGCATTTTCTGTTGAAAAAAAAAAAGTTACTTCTTTCTGTGTTGTTTCCAATCTGGGTTCTCAGTCAGGCTTGCCTTTAAACATAGCTGGGCTGAGAATAAACTTCTTGTGATTGTCCCTCTGGAATGTTTCTGATTTTGGAGCCCAACAGAAACACAGCAGGATTTTGAATTTCAAAGGTAATTTCCTGTCCCACTGTACAACAGGACTGAGCTCAGTCAGTGGCTCCTCTGGTGTCCCAAACCCTTCTGTCCCCCCTGTGTCCCACAGACCTCAGGCTCTGTCCCACAGTGAATTTTGGGATCCTGATTTAGCAGCTCCATGGCTGTGACTCCTCACTAGCAGCTGGGCCATCCTTGGCTCACATCACTGATCTGTTCAGGAAAATTGGCAGTGACTCCTCCCTGAGCCACTGGGAATTGTGGTGGAACACCTTGGGAAAGATTTTGGCTCTCAGAAGTGAATAATTCAAAAGATCCCTGGGACCTCCCAGGCCCAGAGCCAGAATTACCAGTGTTTCCTTTTGTTTTTGGAGCACAGCCTGAGTATAATCAGCCAAAACAATAAAATCTTTACGGGTAAATCCAATGTAAATCCAACCCAATTCCAGGTAAATCAAACTGAATTCCAGACTGATCCAACCCAGCTCCAGGTGAGTCAAAACAAATTCCAGGGGGGGTCAAACCCAATTCCAGGTCGATTCAACCCCATTCCAGGTAAATCAAATCCAGTTCCAGGTGGATCAAACCAAATTGCAGGTAAATCCAACCCAATTCCCAGTCAATCCAATCCAGTTCCAGGAGGACCAAACCCAATTCCAGGGGTGTCAAACCCAATTCAACTCTTTTAAATGTCCCAATGCCCCTTTCCCTCCATTCAGGCAGCTCCTGGCAGCTTTTCTCTGGGAGAAATCCCTGAATTTGGGGATTTTTGGGTGCAGTTTTGGATGGGCAGAGCTCTGCCTGCCTTTCCCCTCCCTGTCTGTGTCCCCAGTGTCCCACCATGGTTGTGACCCCAATGTCCCACCCATGTCTCACCCCAATATCTTCATTTTTACCCCAAATTCAGGTGTTTTGAAAGGCTGAAATGAAAACAAGACCAAGCCCGAAAGAAAAGGATTTACATGTCTGTGCCTGCTGAGGATCCACATGGTTGGGTGGAAGGGAAGAATCTTTTTTGGACGTTTCCACCCCAAAATCTTGGTCTTTGCCCCAGTCCAGAACCATTTGGCTGTGGAAGATGCCCTTGGGTGAGAGAAAATCAGAATCATGGAATCCCTGAGGTTGCAAAAGACCTCCAAGGCCATCCAGTGTTGCCTCATGCCAAGAGATGATATAACTGAACACAAAAGGTGAGATTTTCTGGGGTGGAAAGTCAACAAATCCGCTCTCCCCAGGGAATTTCTGATGTCCCCAGGAATTCCCATGGACATTCCTGGCCCTGCCTTCATCCAGGTGCCCACGGGGAGCCAGGAGGGTGTGGAGCCACCAGCCAGGTGTCTTTGCCACACGGATCACCAGCACCACGGATCACCAGGGCTCTGCACAGCTGGGGTCACTGGGGATCATCCACTGCAGATCTTCCCACTGGGGATGGAGTTGGAGCAGCAATGAAGCTCTTCCTGCACTTGGGACACTCGCAGGGCTTCTCTCACTGGTGCCTCTGTTGGTGCTTAGTCAAGATAGAGCTTCTTGAGAAGCTCTTCCCACACTCGGGACACTCGTAGGGCTTTTCCCCAGTGTGGATGCGCCGGTGCCTGATGAGGGTGGAGTTGTGCTTGAAGCCCTTCCCACAGTCAGGGCAGCGGAAGGGCCTCTCCTGGGTGTGAATGCGCTCATGGAGGAGGAGATTGGAGCTGGTCTGAAACCTCTTCCCACACATGGGACACTCATAGGGCCTCTCCCCAGTGTGGATCTTCTTGTGCTGGATCAGGGTGGAGCTCTGGCTAAAGCTCTTCCCACATTCCACGCAATCATAGGGCTTTTCCCCAGTGTGGATCACCTGGTGCTGCATCAGGGTGGACATCCGGCTGAAGCTCTTCCCACACTTCCCACACTCATAGGGCTTTTCCCCAGTGTGGATCCTCTGGTGCCGGATCAGCTCAGATCTCCACCTGAAGCTCTTCCCACATTCCCCACACTTGTGGGGCTTCTCTCTGCCCTCAGCCTTCTCCCCCAGCTCCGAGCTCCGGCTGCATCTCCCCTCCCCCCCCCCACCCGCCTTTTCCTCCTCCTCCATCCGGCCACGCCTTGGCAATGACAAATCCTGCTTTGGGGGAAAAACAAGGGCTCAGCGCCTTGCCCTGGGGGTTCCTCCTGCCCACCTCCAGCTCTGCAACTCTCCCAGGGTTTTGTGTCCATAAAACCCCAAAACCACCACCATTCACCTCAAAACCCTCACAGGATTTCCCCCTCTCTGCTCTTTTCACTTTGGCCTCCTCAGGGTCTCCCTTCCCTGCACTCATGGCGCTCCCGTGGCTCCCGGGCTTCCCTATTTTCCAGGGTCCCGCTTAGGGATGATCCGGGGGCTTTGGGGGTCCCAGGGGTCCCTTCTCCCCTCATTCTCTGCTCCGCGCTTCCAGGGATCCCAGGCTTCCCCCTTATCCACGCTCCCCCCTCTCCAGCCTGCCGGGGCTCCCCCAGCTCCGCCATCGCCCCTCTCCGCTCACCCCACTCCGGGGCTCCCGCCCTTCCCCTCCACCGCTCTCCCGGGGGGACCCCATGCCCCATGTCCCCCTCCCACCCCGACACCGGGCCCTGCCCACCTGCAGACCCCAAAATATCCCCCAAAGCCCCACTGGCGCCTCAGCTTTGCCCTTCCGCCACATCCAAACATTCCCCCCGCACAATCAAACCCTCCCAGCGACCCTTCACGAGATTTCGGGCTCAATCCCGGAAGCTGCGAGCTCCAAACACCCGCCCAGAAAAAACGCCGCTCGGGGACCCCCGAGACATTTGGGGAGACTTCCTCCTCCCCCTCACCTGCGCCATGCGGGGCGCCGATGCTCCCGGCGCCGCGACAGACAAAGAGCTCCGCGCTGCTTCTGCTGCTCCTCCTCTTCCTCTCTCCAACCTCTTCCTGTTCCTCCTCTTCCTCTCTCCTCCTCCTCCTCGCGGCTCCTCCTCCTTCCTCCTCCCGCCTCCTCCTGCTTGGATCTCCGGCCTTTCTCCCGCTCCTTCCTCATCCCTCCTCCTCCTCCTCCATCCCTTCTCCTCCTCCCGCCAAGCCCAGCGCCCACCCTTTCCCCCCCTTTTCCCCAGGCCGTCGCATGCCGCGGGAGGAGGCGGGATGGAGGCGGGGCAGGTCGGGCTGGGGCAGCGCTGGGCTCCGGGCCAGGCCTGGGCGCCCCCACACGCCCCCTGCCCAAATTGGGCTGTCGGGAAGCGCTGGGGGCTCGGGGGGGGCGCAGGTGGGGTTGGGGTGGGGAGCGCTGGGCGCTGCGGGTCTGCCTGGGAACTGGAGAGTCATCAGCGCCGCGAGCTCGGATTGGAGAATGCCCGCAGGAGACAGAGGAGTCGTGTAAAAGTGACTTTATGGATGGACAGAGGGAGAGGCCGTGGGGCATTTGCCATGGGTCTGTAAAACGCAGCCTCCTCTTTATGCTCGTTTCCCGGCCGCATCTCCCTGTCCCTTTGCCGTCTGGCTGAGGGACTTGGAAGGTACAGACTTCCCGATCCGCCCATTGCCTGTTTCCCTTCATATGCACCCCTAGTTTGTGTAACATTCGGTATTCGTGGCTCTGGGAAGTGTTTGTTCTGCTTGTGGAAGTTGAGGAATGGAGCAGGAGCTTGGCTGAGCAGCAGTCTGTATCAATTAGTAACAATTCAAATTCACAAATTGGTTCTGGGACCTGATATGAATTCTTAGGATTCCCAGGGGCTGCTCCATGGTGTTGTAAGATTTGTTCTGGTGGCCGTTCATGTTTTTTTAAACATTTTTGGGGTGCTCCCTCCTGACCTTATTTAGCACTTTTGTGTAATTTAATCATCCAATATTTGGATTCCCAACCTGGTTTTCCCTGAACTTTTGGTATCAAAAATCCCCAGTGGTTTATTACACTCTATAAAGCATCCACAATGCTAGCACATGTTGCAGTGAGGAGAGAGATGATTCCCCCCAATTTTTTTAGTGACATTTTCCCAACATATTCCCGTTTGCTGTTGTTCTTTGCAGATGAACCAATTTGTGCTGCTGTCGGGGTTTGACCCTGACTAAACACCAGCACCTCTGCTCTCTCCTGCTGCAGACATGCCAGGGGAGGGGAAAGAAAAAAACTGTAAAAACACACACCAAATTCATGAGTTAAGGGAGATAGGACACTGGTAGGAGGACTCACGGAAGAAAGGGCAGAGAGACTTTAAACTTAAAGTTGCAAAGTGATTTAATTACTTAACAGAGTCGGAGGATATATGAGAGGTAAAAATAAGCTTTTCATACACCATTTGTTCACTCACCCCCTCCCTCTTAAAAATTCATTTTCTATTCACCCCCTCCCTCCTTCCAACCACCAGCTCGGGTAGGGGGCAGGGTGTGGGGTATTTTCTTAGTCCATAGAGCAAGTTCATAAATCTATTCATCTCTACAATTTTTCTATTACAAATATTGCTTATCTCTGCTTATCTCTCTTTCTCTCTAGACAGTTCTCTTGCTCTCACCCCCTCCCTCTTAAGAAGTTGTTTTCAGCCCCCTTCCCTCTTTCCAAACCCACAGCACGGGCAGGGGGCAGGGTGAGGAGTTTGATAATAGTTCCCCCACCCATTCCTTCTTAATGAGTGTGCTTGTCACCTATTGTCCTGCCTTCCCTACCCCACGTGCTCCTGGCCACGCTTTCCGGTTTTCCCTATTGGTTCCTGTACCCTAACTCTGCCCATGTACCTCCCCTGTACCCAGAGGTCACTGGGCCAGTGTGCTGTCCCCGCCCTTCTCTGTTTCCCTATAAAACCACTCACCCTCCGCCGTTCTGGGGTCAGTGCTCCACGTGTGTCTATGCTCCACGTGTGGCTGTGCATGTGAGGCCTTCACCCTCGAGGCATCTCTGCTCGGGGAGGTCGTTGGCCTCTGCTGCACCATGCGAATAAACATCTTCCATGGACACAACGCACAGACCCTCCTCGCCTCCTTTATCACCGCCGGCTGTGGAAGCAGACGAACCAGAGCTAGCCTTATGGCTCCCCGGCCGGGGAGAGCGCAGTGTCCAGCCCTGGGACCGAGGGTTTGGAGCTCTGAGCCGCTGAACCGGGCTGGGCAGAGACACTCTAGGGTAAGGTCTGCTATAACATCCTCTAAACTGCAACAGATAAATAGTTCCCACCACTGTGGGGAATCTAATTCTATTGTCCCTAATTTTACTGCATCTTTTAAAATACTCTGAGCAATGCAATGTTCTTCTCTTAGACATTCTCTACGTAATCCTTTTGGTGGGTAGCCTCCTCTGCAATGGTAATACCACTTCTCCGTATAGTAATGACAAATGATACAAATAAAGGTGTGCATACAAAGACAATAATAAAGACAAGTGGCAATAACTATACAAACAGAGGAATAACAAGATACTGTACAAACAAAGGAATAACAAGGGCACTCATCCTCTAAACAGGAGATCCTGGCGACTCTTGATGTCAATTCTCCCTCTGGAGTTGTGACTTCAGCTCTCTAGGAACACAGGTAACCATCTAGTTTTTAGTTTGAATTGGTCCTTTTACTCGGAATACATGTGTCCATCCTTTTCTGCTGTTTGAATCGCCATCTCTGCGGTTAAAGAACTAGAAAAAGTCTTTTACAACATGGGGTTAGAGATGTTTCTTTTCATGTTTTTTGTCAACGCTTTGTCACCTGGTTTTATTTTAGGTATCGCAAATTCCAGAGGAATGCTTTGAGTTAGTAGCCCCTTTCTGATATTCAGCAGAGCCAAAGGAAGGCACTTGACCCAGAACCTTTCAGTAAGATGAGCTTTTATGGTACTATTCATTCTTTCACCCTGCCCGAGTTCTGTGGGTGCTGTGGGGTGTGGTAGTCCCACCGTGTCTCTAAGGCTTCAGCTAAATTCTTTATTATTCTGGATGTGAAATGCGTGCCCTGATCAAAGTCTGTAGTAGTTATTAAACCAAAGCGTGGAATGATATCTTCTAAAAGATGTTTATTCACTGTCTGAGCCGTTGCTCGGGCAGTTGAGAATGTTTTTACTCAGTGGGTGAGCTGCTCCACTATTACAAGCAGACACTTATTCTCTGGCTTTTGATAGCTCCAGTGATATCTACTTGTATTTATTTTTTACCATAATTTTAATAACTTCTTTTCATAAAAATTTCACTTTAACAACTGTTCTTAATAATTAAAATTGATTTAAAAGTAAATAAAATTTTAATAAAATTTATAAAAGTTCATTAAACCAATTAAACTAAATTGATCAAAATTTACTAAATCAAATCAAATCCATTAAAATTTTCTAAACTTAATGAAAAATGGAATCAAATTAGCTAAATTGGATCAAATCCAATTAAAATCAATAAAAATTCAACTGACGTGAAACCGAATAAAAATTATGTATACTTAATCAAATTATTAATATTAATTAAAATTTAATCTTATAAGGACATTTCTGACTTTTATAATTTTCGTTTCCAGGTGGTGTGATCAACTCTAAAATTTCTTTTTATCGTTCCTGTTTGCTAAAGGCTGCTGGCTAAAAAGAAGTGTGTGCCTACTTTTGTTTTGATTTTTTCTTAAATATGTTTTCACAGAGGCGTAACTAGAACCTCTAATTGACCCAACCCTGGCCAGCAGCATGTCCATCACTTTCAGAGCCATCAGAGATTGACTGCTGGACTTGATGAAAAACGTCCAGAACGTTCACTCAGGACACACACAGGAGCCACTTTGTGCCACTCGCGACCCCTCAGACACTTCTTCAGGCTTACTACACCAGCTACTGAGGGGTTTAAATTTCTCTTAGGTGTTAGAGATACCTTGCTGATGTTCTGGGCCAATCAAAACCACTGCAGTCCCCAAGTGTCACCCCGCTCTGGGGGCCTTGGGAGGCAGCTGAACCCCGACACGGCACACAGCGAACCCCAAAAAAGGCGCTGAGACCCCCTGAGCCCCCCAGCACCTCCAAACCCCAGAGAAAAACAGCCCCGAAAAATAGCCCCGCGAAAATGAGCCAATGGGAGAAGGCGCTGAGCGATTCTGATCCAATCCGAGCTCGCGGCGCTGATGACTCTCCAGTTCCCAGGCAGACCCGCAGCGCCCAGCGCTCCCCACCCCAACCCCACCTGCGCCCCCCCCGAGCCCCCAGCGCTTCCCGACAGCCCAATTTGGGCAGGGGGCGCCTGGGGGGCGCCCAGGCCTGGCCCGGAGCCCAGCGCTGCCCCAGCCCGACCTGCCCCGCCTCCATCCCGGCTCCTCCCGCGGCATGCGACGGCCTGGGGAAAAGGGGGGGAAAGGGTGGGCGCTGGGCTTGGCGGGAGGAGGAGAAGGGATGGAGGAGGAGGAGGAGGGGGATGAGGAAGGAGCGGGAGAAAGGCCGGAGATCCGAGCAGGAGGAGGCGGGAGGAGGAAGGAGGAGGAGCCGCGGGAGGAGGAGGAGAGAGGAAGAGGAGGAACAGGAAGAGGTTGGAGAGAGGAAGAGGAGGAGCAGCAGAAGCAGCGCGGAGGTGTTTGTCTGTCGCGGCGCCGGGAGCATCGTCGCCCCGCATGGCGCAGGTGAGGGGGAGGAGGAAGTCTCCCCAAATGTCTCGGGGGTCCCCGAGCGGCGTTTTTTCTGGGCGGGTGTTTGGAGCTCGCAGCTTCCGGGATTGAGCCCGAAATGTCGTGGAGGGTCGCTGGGAGGGTTTGATTGTGCGGGGGGAATGTTTGGATGTGGCGGAAGGGCAAAGCTGAGGCGCCAGTGGGGCTTTGGGGGATATTTTGGGGTCTGCAGGTGGGCAGGGCCCGGTGTCGGGGTGGGAGGGGGACATGGGGCATGGGGTCCCCCCGGGAGAGCGGTGGAGGGGAAGGGCGGGAGCCCCGGAGTGGGGTGAGCGGAGAGGGGCGATGGCGGAGCTGGGGGAGCCCCGGCAGGCTGGAGAGGGGGGAGCGTGGATAAGGGGGAAGCCTGGGATCGCTGGAAGCGCGGAGCAGAGAATGAGGGGAGAAGGGACCCCTGGGACCCCCAAAGCCCCCGGATCATCCCTAAGCGGGACCCTGGAAAATAGGGAAGCCCGGGAGCCACGGGAGCCCCATGAGTGCAGGGAAGGGAGACCCTGAGGAGGCCAAAGTGAAAAGAGCAGAGAGGGGGAAATCCTGTGAGGGTTTTGAGGTGAATGGTGGTGGTTTGGGGTTTTTATGGACACAAACCCTTGGGAGAGTTGCAGAGCTGGAGGTGGGCAGGAGGAACCTCTAGGATTTAACTGTGTGGGATTTGGTTATGAGGATTAGTTAGAAATGAGAGATCTCTAAAGATGGGTTTTAGAGAATGAGAGTTTATTGTGAAAAGAGAGTGGGTGTGAGAGGCTTGCTAGGCTGCAAGATGCAGCTCAAAGCAGGCCAGAGAAGCAAGAGAGAGAGGGAGAGAGGCAAAAAGAGAGCAAAAGAGAGAGAGCAAAAAGAGAGCGAATTGCCATTTACAATACAATAGATCATCTTCTGTGTTGAATATTCTAATTCTCTTTAACCAATCTGAGACAAGCTACAAACCCTACAGCATTTATATACAACCTATAAGAATCATCACATTACCATTCGGGGTTATATTTTAAACCTTAAAAAACTCCTTTTTGGAATCTCTACCAGGCAGGCGGGGTCTCCTCTGACCTTTGGACCTGCCTAGGCAGAGGGCATTGTTCTATCAAGAAGGAGGATTACCTTCAGTGGCGATACCATTGTTTCCTAATTACTCATCAACTCAAAACTTGTCTTCATCTTAATCCTGCTTATACCTTCCATATTTTCAGCATCTTTTGCAAGGTAATCATATCTATAAGGCTTTCCTATTTCATCTTCCCCAACAGGAACCCCCAGGGAAAGGCACTCAGCCCTTGTTTTTCCCCCAAAGCAGGATTTGTGATTGCCAAGGCGTGGGCGGATGGAGGAGGAGGAAAAGGCCCAGAGATGCTGCCCGAGGAGGAGCTGCAAACGCAGCCCAGGGAGCTGCAAGGAGGAAAGAGCCTCGCTGTGCCGGGAAGGCGGCCGGAGATGCAGCCGGAGCTCGGAGCTGGGGGAGAAGCCTGAGGGCAGAGAGAAGCCCCACAAGTGTGGGGAATGTGGGAAAAGCTTCAGATGGACATCTGAGCTCATCCGGCACCAGAGGATCCACACTGGGGAAAAGCCCTATGAGTGCGGGGAATGTGGGAAGAGCTTCAGCGACAGCTCTGCCCTGTTCCATCACAAGAAGATCCACACCGGGGAGAGGCCCTGTGAGTGTCCCGAGTGTGGGAAGAGGTTTCAGAGCAGCTCCAATCTCCTCCGCCATGAGCGCATTCACACCCAGGAGAGGCCCTTCCGCTGCCCTGACTGCGGGAAGGGCTTCAAGGACAACTCCACCCTCATCAGGCACCAAATGATCCACACCGGGGAGAGGCCCTATGAGTGTGAGAAGTGTGAGAAGAGCTTCAGCCAGATTTCCAACCTGATGAAGCACCAGAGGATGCACACTGGGGAAAAGCCCTACAAGTGTGGGAAGTGTGGAAAGAGCTTCAGCCAGATGTCACACCTGATGCAGCACCACTTGATTCACACAGGGGAAAAGCCTTACAATTGCGCGGAATGTGGGAAGAGCTTCAGCCAGAGCTCCGCCCTGATCCAGCACAAGAAGATCCACACCGGGGAGAGGCCCTATGAGTGTCCCAAATGTGGGAAGAGGTTTCAGACCAGCTCCAGTCTCCTCCTCCATGAGCGCATTCACACCCAGGAGAGGCCCTTCCGTTGCCCTGACTGTGGGAAGGGCTTCAAGCGAAACTCCCACCCTAACCGCCCACCGGCGCATCCACACTGGGGAGAGGCCCTACGAGTGTGGGGAGTGTGGGAAGAGCTTCTATACGAACTCTCACTTGACCAAGCACCAATGGAGGCACTAGTGAGGGAAGCCCTGCGAGTGTCCCGAGTGCAGGAAGAGCTTCATTGCTGCTCCAACTCCATGCCCAATGGGAAGATCTGCAGTAGATGATCCCCAAGTGATCCCCGTTGGGCAGAATCCTGGTGACCCCCATTGCAGGTAATCCCCGTCGAGTTAGGGGAATATGTTTTAAATAGTCAAATTTTACCTCATTTCCTGGTCTAAGTTTGTTAGCAATAAATTCAATTCACATTGCCAGTTCTGAGCCTGTTTTTTGCACAAAGGTGTTTGATGAGGGATCTCTTAGCCAGGTCCTTCTATCAACTCAGGAAGCCTTGGTTCAATTTTCTCTCCCCATGGCGGCTGTGCAGGGCAGTGAGAGAGCAGCTCTGCTGGGTGCCTGGCATGGGGCCAGCGTCACCCCACTGCAATGTGCCATGTCCTCGTGTGGCCCTGTGCTCTGGAGCCAGCGCTGCTGTTGCTTTTTCCTTCCTGATGATTTTCTCTTTTGTATCAAACGCTTGTGAAGTGTCCCCGCTGTCCCTGGCGTCCCCTGGGCGCCGGCAGCCGCGTCCCTTGGCCTGCTCCCCCTGGGCCGTTGCAGGGCGGCTGGCGGAGGCTGGGAGCTGCCGTGGTGGCCGTGGGGCTGCCCCGGGGGCTGCGTGCCGAGGCGGGGCCGGGAGGTGCGGAGAACTTGGTCGCTATTTGCAGAGCAATGGCGCCTTGGGCCCGGGCCCGTTGCAGGGCTGTTCCTCATGTGCGGCTTTGGCCTCGGCCAGCCCGGGGGGCACTGAGAGCGCGGGGCTTGCACTGTGCGCTGTGCAGAGCCCGCGCCTCGCTGCCCTTGGCTGGCTGTGATGTCACTCAGAATTGTCGCAGCGCAATTGCTGCTTGGTGCCAGCGAGCGGGGACAAGGCCGGCGCCGGTGTCGCCCCCAGGCAGGCAGGCAGGCAGGCAGGCAGGCAGGGCTTTAGTGGGGCAGCAGCGGCGCCATGGTGGGAGCGTGTGTGCGGCCCGGGAGCGGCGGCAGCGGGCGGAGCCCGGGGGAGGCGGTGGCGGAGCTCGGAGAGGCTGTCCCAGCGCAGGTGGGAGCCGCGCTGGCTTGTGCCGGGGCTCGGGGCTCGCTGCGGGCGGATGGAGGGGATGGAGGGGGTGGCAGGGGGGCTGTGGCGGCTTCGTTCTCCCGTCTCCCTCCCTCCCTCCCTCTCTCCCTCCCTGGCTGTGGCGCCGTGTTGCCGCTGGCCTGAGGCCGCTGAGGGAGCGGCTGCCCGCGGTCTCCTTGCCGCTGCTGCCTCGGCAGGAGGCGGTGCCGGAGCAGCGCTGGCTCGTCCCGCTTGTTGTGGGTAGGACAGAACATCACATCACAGAACAGAAGAGCGCAGAACAGAACAGCACATCCACGGGAATGTTCCTGGCCATGCAGCACTGGTCTGGGCGCCCCTGGTGCAGCGGGACATGTCCGTGCCCCGGGCTGGCATGGCATGGGATGAACTTGAGTGTTACTGCCAAGCCAAGCACTCTGGTGGAGAAAGAGCAGCTTGGGGCATTCCGCGGATCCCCGTCCCATCGTCTCGGTCGCACATTCGCTGCCAGGCTCTGCCTCTTGTCTCAAATATGTACCGACTGGGCGCTGCCTCTGCTCGCTGTCTCTGGGCTGCAACCCTCAGCGCAGGGCATGCAGGGGACAATGCTGAGCCCCTCGGGGCTGCTGGTTCTTTTCTTGCCCCCCGGCAGGCTGAGCCCGATCCGCAGCTGCCCTGTTCCCACATTCGGCAGCTCCCGGGCGCTGTCCTTAACTGTCCCTGCCTGTCCCAGCCCAGAGCTGCACAGCCGGAGGGGTTGGGGCTGCAGGGCCGAGCTGGGCCCAGAGCTCTCTGACACTGTGTTTGTGTCCCCAGGTGCTGCCGGGGAGCAGAGACAGGGCAGGACTGAACTGGCAGTGCCTTCCAGAGCCAGCACCAGCTGGGACCTCATCATGTACAAAGCCGCTGTTGAGATTCCTGAGGATGCCCTGGGTGCCCAGGATGGATCAGCAACCAGGGGGACAGAGCTGCCTCAGCTGCCAGATCCTGCTGGGCACAGGCAGGGAGAAGCTGCTTCTCTCTTGGGGCAGAGTGAATCGCAGCTCAGGAATGGGATTGGAGAGAAGTGCCAGGATGGATCAGCAATGGGAGTCACACACAGAAAGAGCCTCAGAAGATATCTGGGTGAGTGCAGGGCCAGCGCTGTGGCCTGTAGGGAGGGGACAATGGACAGTGTGATCCCAGGAGCACAGGGCTGGCAGGGTGTGCCTGTGTCCCGGGCTCTACAAGAGGCCTGGTGCTCTGCTGGACTGACAGCCCTGGCCCTGGGCAGTTCTCCTGCCCTGGCTGTCCCCACACCTGTGTCCCTTGTCGCTGTTCGTGCTGCCAGCTCAGTGAGTGGCACACGGGCTGAGGGCCCCTGCTGTGCTCCCCGGGCGTTGGGTGGGGGATGTGAGGGCTGGGCCTGCTCAGGACAGCTCCATGCTAACAGCCTATGCCTTTTTCCAGCTCCTACTGAGTGGATCAGATCCCATCCCGTGCTCACCTTGGCTGTGCTGATTGTGCTCCTGGTCCTGGCTGTGGCTCTGGCGGTGTCCTTGGCTGCTGTGTCAGGTAAGGAGGAGCAGCAGCCTCAGCCCAACCCCTCGGGGCACTGCGGGCTCACTGCTCCCTCACGGCCGGGATCGTCCCTCAGCCCCGCTCTGACCAATCAGCGCGCGGGAGAAGGAGGAGTGACGGCTGAATCAGCCAATCATGGCGGGCTGAGGGAATTTGAGCGGGAAAGTCAGCCAATGGGAGCTCGGGCTGCTCCGTGAGGGGAGAATCCTCAGACCTTCTGTTCGCTCTGCAGGGAGAAGGAGAAGGTTTTTCTGCACACTCCTGCTGCTGGCCTGTCCCCATGGCTGGGTTGGGTACAACGGGGTCTGCTACTTCCTCTCGAGGGATCACCACTCCTGGGATCAGGCTCAGACTCAGTGCTTCGAGCTCGGGGCCTCCCTGGCTGTGCTCAATGACAAGGAAATGGTGAGTGAGGGATTTTGGGGTGGCTGAGGGGAGCCTGGGGAGCTCCTGGGCCAGGGGTGCAGCTGCCACTGTCTGCTCCTCTCTCCTTGCCAGGACGTTCCTGTTCTTCCTCTGTGGGAACGACAGTTACTGGCTCAGGCTGCACAGACAGGGCCAGCGGCTGCAGTGGGTGGATGGCAGCAGCTTCAGCTCCTTGTGTGTCCTGGGGGGCACAGGCAGGGCCTGGGGGGCACAGGGGCACAATGTGTCTCCCTGTGGTTCCTGCGCTGTCTCTGCTCCTCCCTGCAGGGTTCGTGTCCTGGGTAATGCAAGGTGTGTGCACTTGGCTGAGAATTATCTTGGGAGACAGCCCTGCTCAAATCCACTGCCCTATATCTACAGCAGACCCCAAACTCACCTGTAACGGGATGGAGAAAAGATCTCTGTTCGGGGAGTGATCTTCGCCTCTTCCCCCAGCATGGGGATGTTTTTCCTCAGCTGCAACATCTGCCTTGCACTGATCCTCAGTGTCATCTCAGCGCTTGTTCTGCAGGAGATGAACCTGCAGGAGGAGGAAATGATGTGGAAGCTGCTATGTGGCTGTCTGGGCTGGGGGTTGCTTTCTACCTCTGGAGTCATTCTAGGCTTCCTGTTTCTCTTGCACTACATGTTTCTATAGTGATCTTTTCTATAGATACGGATATAAGTCTGTGGGAAGAGATTTCAAACACATTCTCCTAATACTGTATTTCTACGCTAATCCTGTATCTGTACATTGATCTACCTCTTTGTATTCAGACTATGAACAAGTACTTCATATGAATGTGACCTTCCTTGGTGTAAGGTAGCAATAATGCCAAGGTGTGGATTTGACCCCACCTGGGCCATTTCCTTAAGGACTGGACTAGTCTTTGTGGTCCCTTCCAGCTCAGAGCATTCTTTGAGACATCCTTCTGTGGCCTCCATCAGTAGTTATGGTGCCAATGTTGCTGTTGTTGTTATTTACAGTATTATTTTATTACTTTCAAAATAAATGCTTGTCAAGGCTGCACTGTCCCTCCTCTCCCCTCAGCACCTGCAGCCCTGTCCCTTGCCCTGCTGCCCCTGCCCCGGGGGCTGCGTGCCGAGCCAGAGCCTCTTCCCAGTGCTCCCAGTGCTCCCAGTCTGCCCGTGCAGCCTCCAGCAGCCAGCGAGGCCTTCAGCTGGGCCGGCAGAGAGGAGCTGCTGGGAGCTCCCAAATCAGTTTGGTTCCGTTTGTCCTTCCCAGCCTGGGGAACAACGATTTGGGAGTTTTCTGCCCAAACCCTGTCCGTTCCTCCGCTCAGCCCAAGGGGTTTGGGGAGATTTTCCCTTTTGGAGGAAATCAAAGCGATGTGGGGACAAGGCGGGATCGTCCCTCAGCCGTGTTCTAACCAATCAGCGCTTGAGAATGAGGAGTGGCGGGAGATTTGGCCAATCAACAGGAGCGATGGGGTTTGGGCGGGAACATCAGCCAATGGGAGCGAGGGGCGGGCTTTGGGCGGGTTCTACAAAAGGGTCTCTGAGGGGCTTGAAGCTCCCCGGAGCCTCAAAGTCAGACTCGGGATTGCCCTGGAATGTCCTGGGCCGGGCAGGTGGCCAAGGAACTGCTGTGGTGAGTCCGGGATGAAGCAGAGACCTCCCTGCAACCCCGGCAGGAGCCCAGGCCGGAGCAGGAGATACCTGAGAGAGACCCCGAGCCCGTGGGAAGCCCCTCAGAGCCATGGCAGTTGCTCCCGGCGGGACTCCCGGCCTGTTCCTGAGGGACTCTGTGCGGTGCCTCACAGGATTCCATCATTCCATTGTGAAATTCCACCCTCTGGCGGAGGCACTGGGCATTCCCACCTGAATTTGAGCCAATTTCATCAGGTTTGGGGACTTGGGGACATCGGCAGCACTGGATGGAGCCAGAGGCGCGGGGAAGCAGCTGGAGGGGAATTTGGGGCAGAGCAGAGCTTTGGGCTCTGCCGGAGCAGATCGGAGCGATCAGAGTTCACCATCCAGCACTGCCTGCAGGTTCTGTCCGTTGTTGTCGGCCAGGTCCTGGGGAGGAGGATCAGCAGCTCTTTAACTTTTACAGCTCTTTAACTTCAGGCAATGACAGTTCTCCTTTGACTCTCCTGGGGCACTCAGACCTTTCCAACCCCTCACTGACCCCAGGAGGGTCAATGTGCTCCCATTTCCCTCCCAGGCTCTCTTGGACTTTTCTCCTCGAGAAAAACCTCACAGCAGCAGAAAACCCCACAGCAGCTCTGGACCACACTGATGGGAAGAGCCAAGGAATCCCGAATGTGATGGCAATTTACTGTTGGAGTAAATGTTGTACTTTTATTCCAGTAAAAAAAATGTAAGAGTAAACTTACTGTTCCAGCCCAGCCCTGAGGTGGTGACTGAAGGTCTTGTGATTGATGCCTTGGGGCAGATTCGAGTGAAACATATTGGAATGTATAAACTATATTCTTAGTTTATATAAGAATATAAGAAATATTTATATAAGGCACAAGCCTCGCTGAGCTTTGCAGCCAGGAAAACACAATTTTGGGGGTTTTGCTCTTTGTTCATGATGTGGTTTGAACACAGCAGAGCAGAGGCAGGAAATGTCACCGTCCATTTGTGCAGGTGGTTGTTGTGCAGCGATGGTGGCAGCAGCTCCCACATCCTCCCTGTTGGCTCCCACATTCCCCCCAGCATCTCAAAATGTCGGGAGAGGAACGAGCCTGGAATGTTCTGGGGCTCTCAGGAGGCCAAAGAACTGCTGTGGTGAGTCCAGGATGGAGCAGAGTCTCCCTGCAGGAGCCCAGGGGATGCCTGAGAGAGACCAAAGCTGCTCTGTCAGTGCCCTCCTCACACTAGGCAGGAAACAGTAGGAATATGTATTAGACTGATGTAATAGAAAAGGTTTTTCAAGCTTATCTCCATCAATATCAGGCATCCTTCTGGTTAATTGCCAAGCACCCAGTGCTGTTACTTTGCTTTATTGTCTTTGTTCCCTATTGTGCTTTATTAAACCTTTTAAATTTTAACAGGACAGGGATACCTTTCACACAAGGAAAGGCTGGAGGATCAGGATAAGGGTGGGGAGACATCACTCATGGTTGTAACAGAAGCGATTTGAGGAAATTAATGGAATTGATTATCAAAAAAATCACAGCAGGAGAATGACTAGTAAAATAAATCCTACAAAAACACCTTCTTCCCGCTCCTCTCTCCTTTCCAAGCTTCCCTTTATCCTCCCCACACAGGGATTGGGATCACAGCCAGCTCATGTCACGACTTCTGTGGGGTTTCTGCTCCATCCCAGACTCACCCACAGCTCTCAGCACCGTCAGCTCCAGGTCATCCCAAACTCTCACCTGTCCCCCGAACCAGGAAATGCCTCAGAAACCAGAAAATCGGCTGTGAAAAATGGGTGTTTGCAGTTGTTAATAAACGAGCCCCGAGGGGATCTGCAAAAACCAGATTTAAGCGACAGAATGACAGAGTTCTTTGGCAAGAGTCACTCTGCTGCTTATACTTATGCTTGACTTATACCTTAACAATTTAACAGAGGAGTAACACTTAAAATTTAACCTCATTTATGATTTTGAAGTCAAATTTAGCCACTTAACAGAGGAACAACACTAGGCAGCATTTAACTTGGTTTATAACTCTAACTTCACCTCACTCACAGGCCTGATTTAGTCAGATATCTGAGGCACTCAAACACCTCAGAGCAGAATTTCTGCCACATTTGCCAAAACACATGCACAGTGTGTGCACACAGAAAGAGTCAGTGCCAGGGAGCTGTCAGGAATTCCCCTCGAGTACAGCAAAATGCTCACTCTGGATCCTTTTCCGTCTCCCCAGAGAGGGAAGGGTTGATGTTGCAGAGCAGAAAGGCCTTGCAAAGTGAGTGCCTTGCTGCCCTTGTAAAATCCTTGCTCACTTCTGTTACTTTGGTGAACTAGAAAAGCATTCTGGGAACGACTCAGCCAAGCTGGAGGTGAAAAACAAGTTACATAATTGTATAACAATTATTAGTACCAATAAGTGCTCTCACCATGGGGCTCGTGGGTGGTTATACCTGATGCCTGTTCCTATCACGGTCTATAGCGGTTGGTTAAACACATCTGTTATGCCTCACAAGTATGTAAGCTCATAAAAAATGAACAGTTTAGGAACCCTGGATTTTTGCAATAAAGGGGTCTTTGCCATACCATAGGTAGAGATCATGTGTTTAACGCCGCAGGTTGAGCCTCGAGGAGTGGGAGGTCCCTCGTTTTTTGGGGATTCCCCAAGTTCAGCAAATGGGAGATTTCCCAGCTTGGAGAGGCCTCAGTCAGAGGGAGGAGCTGCTCCTCATTTTGGATTGCTGTTTATAGGGCCAGAGAGATGGGCTTTAGTCATGTACAGGAAACCATGCTATGAAAAGACAATGTCCATAAAGGAGACAGAGGAGTCCTGTGATTTTATTGGAATAGAGGCAGAGAATCTGATGAGGCACATGCCTGCGGGGTTTTCTTTCTCGAGGTTTTGGGGGCGCAGCCCCTTTTATCCCAAACTCCCGTCCATGTGTTGCCCTGTTCCTTCCCCCACTGGCTGACGTCCTAGAAAGGTACAGCCTTCCCGAACTGCCTACCACATATTTCCCCCTTGAACTTGTCGTTTTATCCCAAAGTTCAGAAACTCAGGCTTTTGGTGTTTCAGGATTTTTCTGTTTCTGGGCCCGGAGCAGATGTCATGTGGCAATTCCTGGCATTTAGCCAGAGTCAAACTGCGACATATTCAAACCTGCAGCTTGAAGTTGATCCAGTTAACACCCATCCCCTCTGCCATGGAATTGTAAAGACATCAGCACACATCTTCCCTATCAGAACAATGCTTCACCTAGCCACAGTTTGGGTCTCAGCTTGCTTAGAAAGTGTGAGTGCAGGGATGCTGTGGCACTTCGCAGGGCAAAAAGCGTGTATTAAAGCTTATAATTTATGCTTGGATTTTGTATCTTCGAGGTCTTTCCTAACCTAAACGCTTTTGATTCTTCTGCTGGTTTTTCTCCACAGGGAAACACAAACCTTTTTCTTTTCATAAGGCAAAGAGGAGCTCGTTGCACCCGTGCCTGAGATGCAGCGATGTTTACCATCAGCTCAGCGGAGCTAACAGGGGCGAGGAATTATTGTAATTGGGCAGCGCGGGGCGCACAAAGCGATGTGGAACTTTTTTTACCAGCTGCGGGACACGGAAGACACTGCCTCGCCTCCATTGGCTGGTCCGCTTGTCACTCTTCGTGATCGCAGCGCTGATTGGTCATGAGAGGGGCTGAGGGACGGTCGCCGCCCCGCCCCACCCCCTCATTCGAGCATTCGCAGGTCCAGCAGTGCCTCCGGATCCTCGGGAGCTGCAGCAGTGAGCGGAGCGGAGCGGAGCGGCTGCAGTGAGCGGAGCGGAGCTCGGGGAGGCGGCGGCGGAGTTCAAAAACAGCCTCAGAGCAGCTGGGAGCCGCGCTGGCTTGTGCCGGGGCTCGGGGCTCGCTGCGGGCGGAGGGAGGGGACGGAGGGGGCGGCAGGGGGGCTGTGGCAGCTTCGTTCTCCCGTGTCCCCCCCGGTTCCCCGTGTTTCTCCTGACCTGAGGCCGCTGAGAGAGCGGCTGCCCGCGGGATGCGACGGCGTGGGGAAAAGGTGGGGAAAGGGTGGGCGCTGGGCTTGGGGGGAGGGGGAGGAGGGATGGAGGAGGAGGAGGAGGGATGAGGAAGGAGCGGGAGAAAGGCCGGAGATCCGAGGAGGAGGAGGCGGAAGGAGGAAGGAGGAGGAGAGAGGAAGAGGAGGAGCAGGAAGAGGTTGGAGAGAGGAAGTGGAGGAGCAGCAGAAGCAGCGCGGAGGTCTTTGTCTGTCGCGGCGCCGGGAGCATCGTCGCCCCGCATGGCGGAGGTGAGGGGGAGGAGGAAGTCGCCCCAAATGTCTCGGGGGTCCCCGAGTGGCGTTTTTTTTGATCGGGTGTTTGGAGCTCGCAGCTTCCGGGATTGAGCCCGAAATCTCGTTTAGGGTCGCTGGGAGGGTTTGATTGTGCGGGGGAATGTTTGGATATGGCGGAAGGCCAAAGCTGAGGCGCCAGTGGGGCTTTGGGGGATATTTTGGGGGCTGCAGGTGGCCATGGCCCGGTGTCGGGGTGGGAGGGGGACATGGGGCATGGGGTCCCCCCGGGAGAGCGGTGGAGGGGAAGGGCGGGAGCCCCGGCGTGGGGTGAGCGGAGAGGGGCGATGGCGGAGCTGGGGGAGCCCCCGGCAGGCTGGAGAGGGGGGAGCGTGGATAAGGGGGAAGCCTGGGATCCCTGGAAGCGCGGAGCAGAGAATGAGGGGAGAAGGGACCCCTGGGACCCCCAAAGGCCCCGGATCATCCCTAAGCGGGACCCTGGAAAATAGGGAAGCCCTGGAGCCACGGGAGCCCCATGAGTGCAGGGAAGGGAGACCGTGAGGAGGCCAAAGTGCAAAGAGCAGAGAGGGGGAAATCCTGGGAGGGTTTTAAGGTGAGTGGTGGTGGTTTTGGGGTTTTATGGACACAAAAGCCTGGGAGAGTTGCAGAGCTGGAGGTGGGCAGGAGGAACCCCCAGGGCAAGGCGCTGAGCCCTTGTTTTTCCCCAAAGCAGGATTTGTCATTGCCAAGGCGTGGCCGGATGGAGGAGGAGAAAAAGGCCCGGAGATGCAGCTGGTGCTCGGAGCTGGGGGAGAAGCCTCAGGGCAGCGAGAAGCCCCACAGGTGTGGGGAATGTGGGAAAAGCTTCAGGTGGAGATCTGAGCTAATCAAGCACCAGAGGATCCACACTGGGGAAAAGCCCTATGAGTGTGGGGAGTGTGGGAAGAGCTTCAGTGGCAGCTTCACCCTGCTCCGGCACAAGAGGATCCACACAGGGGAGAGGCCCTACGAGTGTCCCAAGTGTGAGAAGAGGTTTCAGACCAGCTCCAATCTCCTCCGCCATGAGCGCATTCACACCCAGGAGAGCCCCTTCCGCTGCCCTGTCTGTGGGAAGGGCTTCAACCGAAACTCCACCCTCATCAGGCAGCAGGTCATTCACACTGGGGAGACGCCTTATGATTGTGAGGAATGTGGGAAGAGCTTCAATGTGAGCTCCAACCTGATCAAGCACCAGTTGATCCACACAGGGGAAAAGCCTTATGAGTGTGGGAAGTGTGGGAAGAACTTCAGCCAGATTTCGCATGTTATGCGGCACCAGATGATCCACACTGGGGAAAAGCCCTACGATTGCACAGAATGTGGAAGGAGCTTCAGGAATAGCTTCCACCTGATCCGCCACAAGATGATTCACACAGGAGAGAGGCCCTATGCGTGTGGGAAGTGTGGGAAGAGGTTTCAGACCAGCTCCAATCTCCTCCTCCATGAGCGCATTCACACCCAGGAGAGGCCCTTCCGCTGCCCTGACTGTGGGAAGGGCTTCAAGCAAAACTTCAACCTCATCACCCACAGGCGCATCCACACTGGGGAGAGACCCTATGAGTGTGGGGAGTGTGGGAAGAGCTTCTCAAACAGGTCTAACTTTACTCAGCATCAACGGAAGCACCAGTGAGGGAAGCGCTGCATGTATCCCAAGTGCAGGAAGAGCTTCATTGCTGCTCCAACTCCATCCCCAGTGGGAAGATCTGCAGTGGTTGATCCCCAGTGATCCCCGTTGGGCAGAATCCTGGTGAACCCCATTCCAGGTGATCCCCATCGGGTGGGGGGAAGGTGTTGCGGTGATTTCTTTCCCTTCTCTTTGTGCTGCTGGGAGTTAGTCAGGAATAAATTTACTCCCTGTGCTCAGGCTCAGGCTGTGTTTCTTGTGGGTTTGTGTTCCCTCCAGCCGTGCTGTCACCCTGCCCTCACCCTGCTCCTCCCATTTTTTCATATAAAGCTTTCTCGTTCAGCTCGTGCTTTTTATGGGGGGCAGCAGGGGGGCTGTGATGGGAGAGCCCAATAGAAAAGAGCTTGGAACTGCGGGTCTGCCTGGCAACTGGAGAGTCATCCCTGTCGGGCAGTCTGATTGGCTGAAGGTTGCTCAGTGCGTTCTCTGATTGGCTCATTTTCTCAGGGCTTCTTTTTCGGGGCTATTTTTCTGTAGCGTTTGGGGGTCCTTCGGGGTGCTGGGGTGGCTCAGGGGATCTCAGCGCCTTTTGGGGTTCGCTGGGTGCCGTGTCGGGGTTCAGGTGCCTCCCAAGGCCCCCAGAGCAGGGTGACACTTGGGGACACACAGGGGTCCCTATTCCCAATCCATCCCAGGACCAGGTATGCCCCCCAGTCACAGCCCCACCACGGGGTCCCCCCAAGTCCCTCCCCAGTGCCCCCCAATAAACACGACCAGGGCCAACTGGGAAGCTTTATTGGGAATACTGGGAGCAGCCGGGTGAGGTGAGAGTGACAGCAGGACTGGGGGGACACACAACTCCCCCAAAATCAGCGCGAGGACAGAGCGGGGGTCCTGGCCGGGCCCGAGGCCATGGGGAAACATCTGAAGAAAGAAGTAATAGGGAGAGGGATGACTGATCTTGTGCAATCTGTAATAAGCGAGTGTAAAACCTGTTGCCAAAACAACCCTGACAAAAGCAAGAGAGTAGTGTTAGGCAGGTCATCTCCCGGGAGATTATTGGCAAATAGGTTTTGCTGAAATGTCATATAAGGAGGGATACAAACATATATTGGTATTGGTTGATATGTTCCGTGAATGGCCTGAAGCTTATCCCTGTCGCACCAATGCAGCAAAGGAAATAGTGAAAGCCTTGCTCAACCATATAATTCCAAGGTTTGGGGTTCCTTTGGGAATGGCATCAGAGAGGGGACCACATTTTGTTGCAACCATGATCGGGGAAGTTAGCAAGATTCTGGGACTCACTTGGGACCTTGTCTTGGTTTGAAAGACAGGCGTCTGCCAAGAGAGGTTGAACCCTCCCCCAGGACAGAGAATGTGATTTCCTTTCCTCCCTCCCTCCGAATTATTCAATTTTGTAAATCAAGGGCTTTCAGGCAAAGGTATGGGAAAAAAGGAATATCAGTTCTTTACTAGTATCTATAAACAAGCAATAACAATAATAGCAACCAGAACTAGAACCAGAAGACCAACAGCAGGTGACTTGTGAGCTGCTGAACCTTTGCCCATGTGGTGTAATCATGGTTGCAAGCAGCAGGGGCGCTGTTGAGCTCCCGGTCGGGCAGGGCAGGCGCGATGACTCCCGAGCGGCTGCAGGTGGCGCTGTGGCGCAGGGTCAGGTCTGGTAGTGGCAGCCAATAATGGTGGAGAGCTGAGAAAGCAGGCAGCAAAGCAGCTCGGAGCGGCAAGCAGAGCAGCAGGGGCAGGAGCTGGCTTTCTCTCCGGCCAGCTAGCGAGGATTTTCTGCAGTCACAGCAGACGCCGCGGTCTCGTGCGGCAGAGGGCAGGGGTGGGCGGCAGGGGCAGCCAGGCTCTCCCAGCAGCCGGACTCTCCCGGCAGCGGCTGCGGGAAAAACGCAGCCCGGGGAAACGTGCCCTTCCCAGTGGGGAGAAAGGTTGAATCAAAGCTCACCCAGCCAGGAGAAGAGAAAAAACAGGGCACAGTTGGATTCCCTCTGGTCCCAGCCAAAAAGCAAAGAGCAGCCTCTCCTCTCAGCGTCCGAACCACGAGAGAGGGAGAGAGCTGTTCCAAGGGCCCGGTGTTCCCTTACCCTGCCTCGCCCAAGCCCACCTTTTGTCTTTTGATTGCTCTAAACATCTAACTATTTGTTGCTTAGTAACAGGAATGGGAAGAAATTCTCAACCCCCAACAGACCTGCACACTCCATACAGGCCCCAAGCAAGTGGCAAAGTTGGACATATGAATGGAACCCTCAAGGCCCAGACTGGTAAGATCTGTCAAGAAACATCCATGACATGGGTTCAGGCTTTGCCTATGGCCTTACTGAGGGCCCACATACAACCAAGGCAGAGGGACAGTGTAAGTCCCTATGAAAGCCTATATGGCAAACCATATCAGGTTCCACATATCCCGGGGGAAATTCACATGAGGGGAAAAATTGATTTACAGAAATACTTAACAGCTTTAAGCTCCACTTTGCAGAAGCTCCAAAGATTTGTCGTGCTGTCCAAAGCTATAGGATTGGACACCCCTGCTCACCCATTTCAGCCTGGAAACTGGGTCTGCATCAAGTGGTGGACCAGCGACCCCTTCCAAGCTAAGTGGAAGGGACCATTCCAAGTTTTGCTGACCTCCCAACTGCTGAAAAAGGTTGCTGGGAAAAGACCGTGGATCCACTACTCCAGAGTGAAAATAGCTTCTGCCCCTAAGACCATTGAAAACAGAGACTGATGCAAATCAAGATAATGTAATTTAAATTGTTCTTTACATGTCTGCTATTTGCCCAATTGGTAACCATGACTCAAGGCTTAGCCAAAAATTGCACAACACAGTGATCTAAAATGTATCCAGAGATTTTGATAGAGCGATTGCTAGATCTGCACCCAGTTACCACCTCTAGACAGATGTGGTAACTGGCCATCGAAAATTAAAAAGGTTTGGAAGAAATTGGGAAGGGGATTAAAATTCTACATGAAGTGGGTTCCAGAAATTGCACCTTGAAATTCGACCATATCTTCCACACTCTCACTTCATGGTTACCAAACAGGGCCTGAGTAAAAGAAGCATTTATAATACTTGTATTGTAGTTATTACCTTTGCTATAGCTAGTTATGTAAACCGGTGCTGTAGTTAGCAGTGTAAAGACTAGACAAGGTAAAGTCTTGTTAGTCTCTAAAAAGGGGGGAAATGATGCCTGATGGGTTTTGTCTTTGCTCTTTATACACTTTTTATACCCCTTGCCCTGTACCTTTCACTCCCTGTACCTCAGCCCTGCATGTCCATAACCCTTGTACTCTGATATTTAGCCTAGTTCAGGGTTCTCTGGGGAAGACGAAACATCCCTACTATCTCAGAACTAGAGGCTCCAACCTTGGACAGAGCCTCCTCTCTGGAACATGTTTTTGTAAACTAGACTGTAGCCTCATTTAGCGGGGGATAATTAGAATGGGGGACAATTACTTCATTTGTTAGGTTTCTTACTGGGGGATTTTAGGTAGATATGCTAATTTGTAAGGCCCATTAAATTGTATACGTGTTGTACACGGTGTGCTCCTCGGCGTGATTCCACCTGTGACGAGGATCCTATTAAAACACCTGTTTAATAGGATCCCTGTGCACCTGGGATCCTATTAAAACCAAGGGAATACCCTTTCTTTTTTCGCCTATACTGCTGTGTCTGCCTCTTATTTTACCAGCCTTTAAGGCATCAGTCCCACAATGTCCCCACCCAGGGCTGTGACCCCTCATGTCCCCACCCACGTCTCAGTTCAATGTCTTAATTTTAAACCCAAATTCAGGTGTTTGGAAGGGATGAAGAGAAATGAAAAGAAAACCAAGGGTGAAAGAAAAGGATTTATATGTCTGTGCTGGCTGAGGATCCATGTGCTTGGGTGGGAGGGAGGAACCCTTCTTGGAGGTTTCCACCCCACTGTTTCCAAAATCTTGGTCTTTGCCCCAATCCATCACCATTTCGCTGGGGAAATGGCCATGGGAAATCAGAATCATGGAATCACTGAGGTTGGAAAAGATCTCCAAGGCCATCCAGTGTTCCTTGATGCCACAGGAGAAAAGGATTGGATGGAGCAGCGGAGATTTTTTGGTGTCAAAAATTGACAAATCTGCCCTTCTGTGGGAGTTCCTGATATCGGCCTGCATCCTGATGGATGTTCCTGCCCCTGCGCAAGAACATCCAGGTGCCCACGGAGAGCCAGGAGGATGTGGAGCCTCCAGCCAGGTGTGTTCCCCACACGGATCACCAGCACCATGGATCACCAGGGCTCTGCCCAACGGGGTCACTGGGGATCATCCAATGCAGATCTTCCCACAGGGGATGGAGTTGGAGCAGCATGCAAAGCTCTTCTTGCACTCAGGGCACTTGCAAGGCTTCCCTTACTGGTGGCTCCGTTGGTGTTGGGTCAAGGTAGATCTGCTAGGGAAGCTCTTCTCACACTCAGGACACTCGTAGAGTTTCTCCCCAGTGTGGAGGTGCCGGTGTCTGACAAGGGTGAAGTTGTGGTTGAAGCACTTCCCACAGTCAGGGCAGCGGAAGGGCCTCTCCCCTGTGTGGATCCGCTGAAGCTGGATGAGATGAGAGCTGCTGTGAAATCTCTTCCTACACTCAGGACACTCAGGGCCTCTCCCCGCTGTGGATGTGCTGGTGTTTCCTCAGGCTGGAGCTCCACCCAAAGCTCTTCCCACATTCCAAGCAGGTGTAGGGCCGTTCCCTGGTGTGGATCACCTGGTGCTGGATCAGGCTGGAGCTCTTGCTGAAGCTCTTCCCACATTCCCCACACTCATAGGACCTCTCCCTGGTGTGGATGTGCTGTTTTCTCAGGCTGGAGCTCCACCCAAAGCCCTTTCCACATTCCCCACACTCATAGGGCTGCTCCCCTGTGTGGATCACCTGGTGCCAGATCAGGCTGCAGCACTTGCTGAAACTCTTCCCACATTCCCCACACTTGTGGAGCTTCTCTCCGCCCTGAGCCTTCTCCCCCAGCTCTGAGCTCCGGCTGCATCTCCAGCCGCCTTCCCAGCACAGCGAGGCTCTTTCCTCCTTGCAGCTCCCTGCGCTGCGTTTGCAGCTCCTCCTCGGGCAGCATCTACGGGCCTTTTCCTCCTCCTCCATCCGGCCACGCCTTGGCAATGACAAATCCTGCTTTGGGGGAAAAACAAGGGCTCAGCAACTTGGGTTTGGGCTTCCTCTTGCCCAGCTCCAGCTCTGGAAGTCACCAGGCATCTTGTGTCTCTAAAAATCTCCAAAACACCAAGATGCAGCCCAAAAATCCCCCAAACCTAAAGACACAGCCCCTAAAGTCCCAAAACATCCAGATTCAGTCAGAGCTCTCTACAAAATATTAAGATTCAGGCCACCACCAAAACACTAAACCACCAACATTTAGCCCAAAACTTCAGAAACACCACGATTTAACCTCTGTGAACTGTGGATCCCCTGCTCCAGTCACCTGCTGGATGTGGGGGAGAGCTGCAGGTATAGGGAGTGGTAGAACCAAGTGGTGACTCCTCACACCCCTCTTGCCCTCACTACTCCTCCTTCTGCAAAAGGTGGGGAGTGGAAGAAACAGGCACAGAGGTGCAGGGCTGGCCGGGGCTGTGGGGCAGCCGAGGCTCAGGGACAGGCAGTGCTGTTATGATCCAATTATTAAGGTTCTTTGGAAATACCTCTGCCCAAATTAAGGTGCAAACGAGACCATATGCCAGTCAATAGTATAGGTTTTATTTGATAGTAAATATGAGAGAGAGAGGGAGGAAAAGAGAGAAAAGGAGAAGTAGGAAAAGAGGTGGGGGGGACAGAAAGAGGGAGAACGAAAATATCACCATCTGTGGATCCCAACGATGTTGCATTGATCCTCTCCAGCTGGTCTTCTTGGTGGTGATGGTCCCCCTGGAAAGCACAGAATGCCATGGGTTAATATGCACTCAGGCCAGGGGCAATGTCCAGGCATGTCCCCCCGGGGGAGGGGACAGTCTCTAGCAGCAGACTCTGCTTGCATCATGTGCACCCCTGTGTTGCAAGGCCTCTGGGGAGCACTTTGGGGGGTCTTTGATGGATTGTGACTCCCCCTCAGCTGCCTCTCACGTGAAAGTCCCATGGATGAGGCCGGTGGGGTTGGGGGTTCCACAGCTGGGCAGTTTGTGTAACGGAGGATGGGTGTTTGTTGCCTCTGACCAGAGGTTGCACCACACACCCCAAACCTCCTCCTCCTCTCCCCTCAGCTGTGGGGGAAGTTTGTGCAAATCTGGCTTCTGTGAGCTGTGCTCTGCCCCCACCCCAAACTCAGCCAGGGATGATTCCCAGAGCAGCTGGTGGCTTTGGCCTTTGTGTATGCATACCTTTCCCTCAGCCTGAGATGACTGAACAATAGGGTTTCCCTTCATCGAATCTCAGCAGTTTGACTCTCAGTCCAAAGTCCCCTTCAGGGAGGCTTCTTTGATTGTAGCTTCTTTATACACTTCTTTGTTATAACGAGCAAAACTTTGTATCAATGTGTGAGGCATGAACTATTTCAGTCTCTGACAAGTGCCTGACCCCAACAACCCCCAGGCAGGGCCGGCAGTGGCCCCAGGCACCCATGAGGCTGCAGGACACCCCAGTCGCCTGCCTGGCCCAGGGAGCTGCCGGCCCTGCCTGCCGGGGGAGCTGCGTTTGGACACTGCGGCAGGACAGGGAGCAGCTCTGGGATAGGGGAATGGAGGGGAGGGTGAGCAAGAGGAGAAAGGAATATCTGGGAAATGTGGATTATACATGGAAGGATCAGGATTTTCTCTTAAGGATTTTGGTGGGATCACTGGAGAAATGAATGATTTTGCAGAAAGCTCAGCAGCTGTCACAGGATGAGCACCCACAGGCAGGGAGCAGGGCTGGAGGAGGGGCAGAAGAAGCCCCTGGAGGAGTTGGTCACAAAGGCACAGCAGGGGAATGGAAGAAGGGATGAGGAAAAGGCCAAGGTGAAGGCAAAGGCCATGGCAGAGTTTCTGCAGCCCCTGAGGGATGAACTGCAGGGCCCAAGGGGGCCCCAGGACCGAGGGGACAGGGTCAGCCACAGGGATGTGGCACAGGCATTGCCCTCCTCAGCAGGGGAGAGCTGACCCAAACAGCCCTGGGAAGGAAGCAGGGTTCCATCTGCAGGGCACAAGGACACTGGAAGCAGAGACAGGAGGATCCTCAGCAGGAGGAAGTCCCCCTGTTGATGGAGATGGATTGGTAGTGGTGTTAGATCTCCCATCATAACAGGGACCCAGCTCACTGGGATGTGTCCCTTTAACACTCCTATCTTGCCAGTCAAGAAATCAGATGCAACCTATAGAATGGTGCAGGACCTAAGGATAATAAATGAGATTATTAAACCGAGGCACCCCATAGTCTCAGAGCCTTACACCATCTTGGACCAGGTTCCCTCCTCACACCACTGCTATTCATTACTTGATTTAAAAGATGCTTTCTGGGGATGCCCACTTGCAGAGGATTGTAAACAGTATTTTGCCTCTGAGTGCAAACAAGAGGAAGAAGGGAAAATGGTAAAGACATGGACAGTCCTTCTGCAGGGAAGCACGGAAGCACCAGTCTTTATTCAGGCAAGTATGCAGAAAATATAGAAAGAATTTAGCCCACCCCAGGGACTGGGCTATTGCAGGATGTGGATGACTTGCCAGGAATCAGGAGAAAAAGAGGAAGTGGTAGAAAAGTCACAGTGAAATTGCCTAATTTTCTGGCTAAAAGCTCTAAGTACCTGAAAAGAAGGCACAAGTGGTGGAGAAAAAGGTTAAATATTTGGGACATATTTTGACTGAAGGTTTGTAGTGTATTGACCCAGAGAGGGTCCAGGGAATCTCAGAAGTACCATTGCCCAGGACTAAAAAAGGAGCTGTTACAATTTTTAGGATTAATAGGGAATTGCAGGACCTGGATTGAGGACTTCTCTGTTCTAGCCAGAACATTGCATGACTTTTTAACCCCAGAGAGCGTCAATGTTGTGGTATGGACATGAGAAAGAGAGAAAAACTTGAGAAACTTAAAAGACAAATTGATTAATGCCCTAGCCACAGCTCTTCCAGACTCAGAAAAGATATTTGAGGTCTATGTGGATGATAAAAAGGGCCATTCCAAATGAATTCTCATGCTAAAATGTTGAACCCAGTGGCCAGAGAGTGACCTCATTGTCTGCAGAATTGTGCAGCCATGGCTTTAATGGGAACTGAGGCCTAAAGACTGACAATACGAGGATCTCTAATTTTTAAAGTCTGGCATCAGTTAAGCATTGGTAACCAAAAGAGCCTCTAAATGGATGAGCAGCGCTTGGTTATTACAGTAGGAAACTTGTTTAATGGAACAGGAGGATTTAGCATTGAGGACAGGGGAAGGGTTTAACCCAACCTCCTGTTTGAATGGCCCTGGACATGGGGCTGGCAAGAAACACATGACTGCATTCAAGTGACAGAGCTCCAGACCAGGCTAGGACAGATTTATGAGACACCCCCTGGCCCCAGGGAGGAAATGTGATTATTGATGGGTCTTCAAGGGCTGTAGAAGGGAAATGGGTCACAGGATATGCTGCTATGAAGGGAAGGGAATTAGAGGAAGGGGGGAGGTTACAGGCTCAGCTCAGACAGCAGAGCTGTGTGCACTTGTGAGAGCCTGGGAATTATATTGGGAAAATAGTGAACATTTGTGCTGATTCTAAACACACACATGGGGTGGTCCATGGGTTTGGAAAACTGTGGGAGGGAAGAGCTTTGTTAACCTGCAGAGGAAAAATGTTCACTACTGAGAGCTGAATTACTAACCTATTGGAGGTGGTGAATTTACCACAAGGGGTGGCAATAATCCACCCTAGGGGACACCAGGCAGGGTGCCCAGGGGAGGCAATAGCTCATGGAATGCTGCAGGAAGAGGCTCAGAAATTAACACTTTTGCCAGAAAGTCTCCAAGATCCTCCCTTTGCTCCCAGTGGCTCAAACATTGCCAGAGAAACTGTCTTTTCCACCAGAGGAGTTGGAGATCATTAAAAAGAGGAAAAGCTGGAGATCATTAAAAAGGGGCAGAGGAAAGAGGAGATAATTGGTTTACAAAGGATGGCAAACAATGGATACCAAAAGCTTTGGCCCTACAAATATTAAAACTACTCCATGAAGGGAGTCACTGGGGCTCTCAAGGATTGGCAGAAGCCTTGCTCGAGATGTCCTGCCTTGGGTATTTCTATTCTGCCAAAACAAGTTGTTGAAGGTTGCTTGATTTGTGCCAAAGCCAATAACCAGGTTAGAAAGAAACTTGCCAGGGGAGGGAGGCCTTGGGCTTTACATCTGTCAGGGTTTGACCCTGACTAAATGTCAGGCACCCCTGCTCTCTCCTGCCGCGGATGTGCAGGAGAGGGGGAAGAAAAAAACCAAACTGTTAAACACACACCAAATTCATGAGTTAATGAGACAGGACACGGACGGGGGATGCACAGAACAGAAGAAGGGCAGACACGCTCCAACCTTAAAGTGGCAAAGTAATTTAATTACCTAACAGAGTCAGAGGATGTATGAGAGGTAAAAATAAGCTTTTCAGACACCATTTGTTCACTTACCCCCCTGTGTCTTTAGAACCCATTTTCTATTCACCCCCCTCCCTCCTTCCAACCAACTTCCAACCAACTGCTTCCATGCCAGGAGCAAGGCCTATCTCTCCCAGTCAAGGCCTTTTGCAGTTTTAACTCTTAGATGAGACTCCCACTGGTTCACAGTCTTTACCAGGCATCCACCTCCTCTTCTGGAGTGAGCTGTGGGTGGATTTCTGCATCCTTATGGACTCCATGGGCTGCAGGAGGAATTTCTGGCTCTCCCATAGCTTCCACCACGGCTAGCAGAAAGTTTCAGCTCCCGTGCCAGGAGCACTGGAGCACCTCTTTCTGCCCCCTTCTTCACTGACCTTGACAATCTCCATGCTGTTCTCCCTCACATATTTTCACCTCCACCTCCTCCTCCTCCAACTACAAAGTAAAAGAAGTGCGCGCTTGCTTTGTTTTGAATTTTTCTTAAATGTTTTCACAGAGGCGTAACTAGCACCTCCAATTGGCCCAAACTTGGCCGGTAGCATGTCCATCACCTTCAGAGCCATCAGAGATTGGCTCTGCTGGACATGATGTAAAAACTTCCAGAACTTTCACTCAGGACACACAGAAGCCATCTTTGTGCCACACCCCACCCCTCCGACACCTCCCTAGGCCTACTAGAACAGCTTCTGAGGGGTCCAAATTTCTCCTAGATGTTAAAAACACTTCACTGATGTTTTGGGCCAATCAAAACCACCACAATATGTTTTCACAGAGGCAGAACTTGCACCTCTAATTGGCCCAGCCCTGGCCAGCAGCATGTCCATCACTTTCAGAGCCATCAGAGATTGACTCTGCTGGACTTGATGAAAAACGTCCAGAACTTTCACTCAGGACACACACAGGAGCCATTTTTATACCTCTCCCTACCCCTCAGACACTTCTTCAGGCCTACTACAACAGCTACTGAGGGGTTTAAATTTCTCTTAGATGTTAAAGATACCTTTCTGATGTTCTGGGGCAATCAAAACCACCACAATTTATTTTAAAAGTAATAAAATAATAGAGTAAAATATTGTTTATGTAACATTATCACCATAAATACTGATAGGGTCACACAAAGACCCTCATTCTCAATGAATGCTCTGAGTTAGAAGGGACCACAAGGATGGAGTCCAGCTGTTAAGCAAATGGTCCCTGTGGGGTCAAATCCACACATTGGCATTATTGCCACCATACACCAAGGAAGGTCACACTCACATGGAGACACCTGTTCATAGTCTGTATGCAAAGAAGTAGATCAATGTATATGTGCAAGATTAGTGTAGAAATACAGTGTTAGGATAATGTGTTTGAAATCTGTTTCCATGGCAATATATCCATATATATATAGAAAAGATCACTGTAGAAAAATGCAGTGCAAGAGAAACAGGATTAGTTCTGGAATGGTTGCAGAAAGAGAAAGCAACCTCCAGCCCCAGGCAAAGCAGCTACATATCATCTGCTCCTCATCATCTGCTCCTCCTGCAGGTTCATCTCCTGGAGATCAGGAACTGAGGTGATCATGGGATCAGAACCTGAGGTGACTCTGAGAAGAGGCACTGAGGTGATTATGAGATTAGGCACTGAGGTGATTATGAGAACAAACACTGAGATGACCCTGAGGATCAGTGCAAGGCAGATGCTGCGGCTGAGGAAGGAAATCCCTGTGCTGGGGGGGAAGAAATGAACCTTTGACTGCCCAGCATGGAGGAGATCCTTCCTCTACCCTCTGTTGCAGGCGACTTTGGGGTCTGTTGCAGATATACTGCATCTCATTTGAGCAGATCCCACTCCTGAGCATTTTGTCAGCCAGGAATACACACTTTGCATTGCCCAGCACAGGAACCCTGCAGGGAAAAGCAGAGACATTGCTGGAACCACAGGGGAACACATTGTGCCCCTGTGCCCCCCAGGCCCTGCCTGTGCCCCCAGGACTCACGAGGAGCTGAAGTTGCTGCCATCCACCCACTGCAGCCCTGTCTGTCGGGCCCTGTCTGTCGGGCCCTGTCTGTGCAGCCCGAGCCAGTAATCAACATTCCTACTCAGGCAGAACAGGAACTCCTGGCAAGGAGAGAGAAGCCAGCAGTCAGAGCTGCACTCCCAGTCCAGGAGCTCCCCAGCCTCCCCTTAGCCACCTCAAATCCCCCAAACCTCCTCACTCACCATTTCCCAGTCCTTGAGCACAGCCAGGGATGCCCCGAGCTCAGAGCACCGAGCCTGAGCCTGATCCCAGGTGAGATGATCCCTTGAGAGAAAGTAGCAGATCCCGTTGTACCCAACCCAGTCATTGGGACAGGCCAGCAGCCATGGAGTGTCAGGAGTAACCGGAGGGTCTCTTTGTCTTCTCCCTGCAGAGCGAACAGAAGGTCTGAGGATTCTCCCCTCACGGAGCAGCTCGAGCTCCCATTGGCTGACTTTCCCGCTCAAACTCACTGCCCCCAGCGATTGGCTGATTCAGCCGTCACTCCACGTTCTCCCGCGCACTGATTGGTCAGAGCGGGGCTGAGGGACGATCCCGGCCGTGAGGGAGCAGTGAGCCCGCAGCGCCCCGAGGGGTTGGGCTGAGGCTGCTGCTCCTCCTTACCTGACACAGCAGCCAAGGACACCGCCAGAGCCACAGCCAGGAACAGAAGCAGAGTCAGCACAGCCAGGGTGAGCACGGAATGGGATCTAATCCACTCAGCAGGAGCTGGAAAGAGCCGCAGGCCGCGAGGATGGAGCTGTCCTGAGCAGGCCCAGCCCTCACATCCCCACCCAACGCCTGGGGAGCACAGGAGGGACCCTCAGCCCGTGTGCCACTCATTCAGCTGGCAGCAGGAACAGGGACCCAGGTGTGGGGACAGTCAGGTGACAGACAGGGCCAGGGGACAGCCTGCAGCAGGACAACTGCCCAGGGCCAGGCGTGTCAATCCCATCCACTGCTGGGGCCCAGCAGAGCACAAGGTTGGGGAAGATGAAATAGGATGGTTACTGAAGGTAATCCCCCTTCTTGATAGAACAATGCCCTCTGCCCAGGCAAGTCCAAAGGTCAGAAGCAGACCCTGCCTGCCTGGTGGAGATCCCAAAAGGCAGGTTTTTTAAGGTTTGAAACATGACCCCGTATGGTAATGTGATGATTCTTATAGGTTGTATGTAAATGCTGTAGGGTTTGTAGCTTGTCTTTGATTGGTTAAAGGGAATTAGAATATTCAACAGAGAAGATGATTTATTGCATTGTAAACAGCAAGTCGCCCTCTTTTACTCTCTTTTTTCTCTCTCTCCCTATTGGCTGGCCTGTTTTGAGCTGCATCTTGCGGCTCAGCAGGCTTCTCACACCCACGCTATTTTGCAATAAACCCTCATGCTCTGAAGCTCATCTTTAGAGATCTCTTGTCTCTATTTTTATCCCCATAGCTAAACCCCACGGAGTTCTCCCTTACACAAGGCCTCTTCCAGAGCCCTGGACACAGCCACACCCTGCCAGCCCTGTGCTCCTGGGCTCACACTGCCCATTGTCCCCTCCCTAGAGGCCACAGCGCTGGCCCTGCACTCACCCAGATATCCTCCAAGGGTTCTTTTCTGTTTATTCCAGGTTGCTGATCTGCCCCAGGGATCCAGGGCCTCCTTCACACTCCTATTACTGGAGCAGAATCCTTCATCCAAATCTTCACTCGCTGCACACTCACCAGCAGCACATTCCTGTTTAGGACAAGTGGCTTCTTCTGCCTGAGGCAAGAGTGTAAGCATGGCTGCTGATCGATCCTGGGTACCAGAGAGCTCCTCCACACTCCCACGAAGGGAGTGAAACTCATTCTCTAGACCTTCATGTGATGCACACTCACCAGTGCCACCTTCCTGCTTAGCACAAGTGGGTTCTTGTGCCTGAGCAAAATGTGTAAGCCCAGCTGCTGCTCCCTTCTGAGGACCTGAGAGCTCCTCCACACTCCCATGAAGGGAGTGGAACACATTCTCCACATCTTCACTCACTGCACACTCATCATTGGCACCTTCCTGCTTAGCACAAGTGGGTTCATCCACCTGAGGCAAGTCTGAAACGGCAGCTACTGATCCTTTCTGGAGACACAAGATCTCCTTCACAACCCCATGACGGGAGCACAATTCACTCTCCTTCAGCTCACAGCTGGGATCTCTCTGCTTGGCATGGAGAACACCTGGTTCCTGAGACATCAGCAGTGCTGAGAAGGCATTTTTCAGTTCAGCTTTGGACACAGTTTTACAACTACAGCGATGGATGGTTAAACGGGGCATGATGAGAGATCTGGGCTGGTTCTGGCCCTGTACTTTCCCCATGGTCAGGAGGATGATCCAGCTCAGTCCTCCCCTGTCACTACAGGTCAGAGGGGACAGAGAAGTGATGTTCCCAGGGCTGTCACTGTCACCAATGCTCCTGGGACTGTCATCGAGCTCCAAAGGATCCCGTCGAGGCAGAGACTCCACACTCACCAAACGCTGCTGGAACACAAAGAAAGCTCTCAGCTTTGAAGCTCCAATTAAAAAGGGAGCAGCTCCACCCCACGATTCCCATTGTGGCCAAAGCAGCAGCTCAGGAAGAGACAGCAACGATTTTTGGGCACAGGTAGAGATGGAATGTATTGATGTATTGATGTCTTGGTTTAGCCACAAAGAAAAGTAATGAAGTAACAAGGAGTAACAGCAGCAGCATTGGCACAGTAACGTTGCTGGGGTCACACAAGGCCATTTCACAGCATCGCAGAATCCTCTGAGCTGGACAAGACCCACACGGATCATCGAGTTTAACTCTTGACAGAATGGCCCCTGTGGGGTGAAATCCCAACCCTGGCATTATTGGCACCATGCTCTACCCAATGTCCCATTCCTTTACCAGCACATGTGTCAAGGCAATAGACAAATGGTTAAATATATAAATACGGGGTTAGGGTATAAACATTTAATGTGAGAGGCACAGGATGAGTTCTGGGATGGTTCCAGAAGAAGAAGGAAATCCCCAGCCCCAGCCCAGGCAGCCATACATCAACTTCCACATCATCTCCTCTTCCTGGAGGTTCATCTCCTGCAGAACAGGCACTGAGGTGACAATAAACAGCCCTGAGGGGCTCAGCATTGTCCCCTGCATCCCCAGCACTGGCGGGTTGCAGCCCGGGGACATTGAGCGCTGGCAGTGTCCTTTGTGTCTGATTGGAACAGCAAGCGGAGCCTGCCAGGAAAGACGGAAGTTCGATGATTTTGCTCCCGAGGCAACAGGCCGGGACAAGGCTCCCTGCCTCCACTGAACGTGTTATTCTTTCTGCTCCCACGTGCTTTGGGTTATGAAAGACGTTCAAGTGCCTCTCGTCACACGCATCCCCAGGTACGGACATCTCCCGCTGCACCAGGGGCTCCCAGGCCGGTCCCGCATGGCCAGAAACTGTCCCGGGGACAGGAGAGACACCTCTGTCCTACCCAC